>JARBWK010000005.1:50148050-50349647 GCA_030556195.1 Anolis apletophallus
CCCTGCTCTACACAAACCATGTGAGTTGGGCCAGGACTGACTGACCTTTGTGGTGTCCACATGACACATAAAATACATTCGCCTTAATGCGGCCTTGTCCCGCCTTCCAAAAAGTTGTAGGTTGCTTAATGGAAACTCTATGGGCCAGTGTAAACAGTTGGGCCACTTCCTATTTGAATGTGTCTATGGCTGTTCACATTACCATCCCACTTTTCTCTTGCCGGGGAGTCCCAGGGACAGGAGATGGCCATTATCTTCCCTTGCCATTATGGCCTTTGCAGTGACTGCCGGACACAAAAATGGTAGTATTTGGCATTGGAGCAACGAGATGATTGGAGAAGGGAGGAAAAGAGGGAGTGGAGTGGTAAACACTGCCATTTTTATGTTCTGGAATTGCCATTAAGACCAGATCAACAAGAATAAAGAGTGGCAGTCTGGTGGCATTGAACCAGTTCCAGCACCACTAGGCCACGTGGATGCCATTCAGCCACAATGCAGACTTTTCAGTTCAACTGGCTAAGTGGCTGCCAGTGTGGACTCTGGTACCCATTCCTGAGCAGCAGCACCATTTGCAGCATGTGTAGATGGCCACCTATTGTGCCTTGCCAATGTTGAAGAAAGAAACCCTGTATCATAATACTGTAGATGACGTTTTACGATAGTTTAATGAGCTAGGTCAAATTTAGTCATACAGTACAGCCACTGTAGTCACTGCAACTGTTACTGATTTCAGTGAGTCTAAACTTATGACTAAGTGTAGACCCCAATAAAATTATTTCAGTAAATTCTGTTGGAATTGATAGAATGTACCATAATAATTAAATGTTAATTTGTGTATGTATATCTTTAAGTGTTATGTAGAGTGGGAAGTGACGAAGGACACCTGGCCTAAACTTCCCTCAGCGTTTAGTATAAAGTTTTGTTATCTAACCTTGGGTGGGGCTCTCGAAGAGATTGTGCTGAGAAGTGGATTTGTTTTTGTGAGTAAAGAATTGTTTTATTTTGAACTCCCGACTCAGCGTCCTGGTTTATCCAAGCTTCACAACATCAAACATCCGCTGCAGAGAATTTAATTATCTTAACATTGGTTATGGGCCCTCTGCCAAGGAGAAAGTTTGATTAAGTTTGTTTTGAAGCTTAAAGTTTTTGGAAAGGACGCAAGGCTGTATCGGAGCTGCTGCAGAAGAGTTTTTTTTTTACTGCTGGGAGACGGTGTGTTTACACAGAAGAAGCAGTGATATCTGCACAGCGGGGCGTGCTGGGACCCTGAAGATTTATGATACTGGGTGTGAAGCCATAAAGCCACTGAGTCTTGTGAGTAGCCAGATCAGAGGGGAGATTGCCGGAGGCTATAGGAAAATAGCTGGGCTGAATTTCGGGTGCAACCGAAGATCTTCCAAAGGGGAAACTGACTGGGTACAATCCACTCACTAAATAGAGAACAGCCATAAATACATGATGAGCCTTGATGGGAAGAAGATTGCCAGAAGTCTGCTTTGAGTAAATTGTGTTGAACTACAGAGGCTGGGCTGTGAATCCGAGAAAAGGAGATCTTCTGAGTAAAAGTGGAAATGTCTACACGCAATCCACTTACAGAGATGGCAAATGGAATTGACCATAACTTTAAAGAATGGTCTGAGAGCATGGAAAACCTACAAGCCAGAGGTGAGCTGCAAATTGATAACTTTGTCCAGTGTGTGAAGTGCCTACTGACAAAGGAGAAATTGCACAATGCCATTGCAATATGCAGGAGCATTTTGGATGTAATGGAAAGAGTGTTTGTGCAGAAAGATGTGGACAATGGTTGCCAGCCTGAGGGGAAAGCAGAATGTTGCCAGAGTTGCCAGGCTGATGTGGATCCATTGAAGAAGCAGCAAGGAGAATGCAGGCTTGAGGGAGGAGATGCCAAGGCTAGAAGGAGCAGTACATGTCCTTAGGCCTGAGGAGAAGCAGACTAAGAATATGAAGATTGGCTGCCAACTTGTGGAGCATGCAGAGGAAAGGCATTGCCAGATAGAGCCGTTGAGAGAGACAGACAGATGCAAGGAGCAGCTGAGAGAAATGGAGCCAGTATTTGCCAATGTGTGTGTGTCTGCGGCAAGGAGGTGTTTTATCTGCAATTCAAGGGAACACCTGGCTCGAGATTGCAAGGTTAAGAGAAGCACAGCAAGAAGGTGCCATATTTGTAAAAACATTGGACACCTGGCCGGGAATGCAAGGCCAAGATGGAGGTGTCTGGAGGAAGAAGGAGAAGAGAACGTGATGATGGATCTTCAAGTCAACCTAGAGTAAGAGTTGCTGCAGTGGGAAGTAACTCCAGTAGAAGCAGTAGATGGATTTTAGACTCTGGAGCAACTCATCATATCACTAATGATTTGGAGAATTTGAGAAATGTGGAGACTTTATATGGATCATCATTATCTCTTGCAAATAACGCAGTACAACTTTTTAATAAATTTGGAACTTGTTACATTTCTTGTTTAAAAATGTACTGGCAAAAGGTTTTGTTTGTTCCAGAAATGAAGTCTAATTTGTTGAGTGTAGCTGAGTTAACAGAACAACAGTACAGAGTGTCATTCAAGGGAATATATTGTTACATTTACAACAGAGAAGGAAAACTAGTTGGCAAGGGTGTAAACGTAATAAAATGTATGAAATGTTTGAGAAAGTCAACGGTTTTTGTGTAGAAGACAATGTGGAGGTTATGTGTGTTGGTAGTACAATTCAGCATGACAGATGCTTACATTTGTTCCACAGAGTAATGGGGCATGCTAGTATGGAAGTTTTGAAGAAGACATTAGAGTTATGCCCTGAATATAAAATGGAACAGTGCTTTTGTGATTTGCAATGCGCAATTTGCGATAAAGTGAAAACTGTGCCTCTAAATTACAACAAAAGATCAAAGATAAAAGTAACCAATTTGTTTGATGCAGCACATGTTTGTATAGAAGGTCCTTTTGAGAAAAGTGTTGGTGGTTCACACTACGCAATGCTCTTTGTAGAACGTTTGAGCCGATTTTCATATGTGTATTTTTTGATGACCTGTCTGAAGCAAAAGAAAAATTAACAAGCTGGTTGAACTTGATTGAAAATGGATATGGAGTGACATTGGGTAAATTGTTTTTGATAAAGGAATGGAAATCTGTGGTGCAGAGCTAAAACAAGTGCTAAGGAATAGAAATGTAGAATGTGTTAACATTGAAGAGTTAAAGGGAGAAGAGAGTGTAGCATTGAAGAAAATGCAAGCATTGAGAGAAATGGAGAAATGCATTCTAAAAGACAGCAAGTTCTCGCAAGTGTATTGGACGGAAATCCTAAATACTAGCAATTACCTTATGAATAGGTTGTGGGATCAATGCATACAAGACATTCCTTTTAGAAAAATGTATGACCGCGTCCCTTGTTACAAATATCTCAAAGTGTTTGGTCAAAAGGCAAAGATGGTTTTGTCAGCAAAAGAAAGAACCAACAAGAAAATAAAACATAAAGAGGTGAAGTTCGTAGGATATGCAAGAAATGGTTGTTATAGGTTATTGGATAGCCCAAACACAGTGAAGTTCTCAAAACTAGCATATTTCAGCAAAATGGAAGACTGGAATGAAATTCATTCAAATACTGAAAACCTACATGGGATTCCAGAAGAAAAATGTAGCGGGACACTCAAAGGAGGGGAGAGTCCATCTAGTGTTGAGAGTCAGAAACAACAGATAGTGAGGTCTAAGTTTGTATCATCCTCACAGAGTGAAGGAAAGAAAGAGAGTTGCAGTACACCTGAAAGAAGACAGACAGGTACACAAAAGGTAAAGACACCTACATCCAAAGAAAAAGTTACATCTAGAGCAGTTAAGCAGGAGGTGAAAGAAGAAAAATATATGTTAGAGCCTTTTTATCACAACCAGGAAAATTCCATAGAGTTCCTTGTGGAGATGATTGACACTGATGATTGTGTCACAGTCTATGAGTTAAAAAAATGTGTATTATGTTTAAAAATGTACAGTATGGGATGTGTGGTGCGTCTATATTGTGAATGAAGTGATATCTTAAAGTTAAAAGGTTCTGCAGGAAGTGATTGTGTTTGTGATGAAGTAATCTAGAAAAATATATATGTGTATATGTGATATATGAATACTGGATGTAAAAGTTAAAGAATACATTAACAGTGTAGAATGAAAAATTAACATTTAAGAGGGGAATTGTTGGAATTGATAGAATGTACCATAATAATTAAATGTTAATTTGTGTATGTATATCTTTAAGTGTTATGTAGAGTGGGAAGTGACGAAGGACACCTGGCCTAAACTTCCCTCAGCGTTTAGTATAAAGTTTTGTTATCTAACCTTGGGTGGGGCTCTCGAAGAGATTGTGCTGAGAAGTGAAGTGGATTTGTTTTTGTAAGTAAAGAATTGTTTTATTTTGAACTCCCGACTCAGTGTCCTGGTTTATCTAAGAAGCTTCACAACATCAAACATCCGCTGCAGAGAATTTAATCTTAACAAATTCTTGTAAGAAACATGCATTATTACCTTGCCATATTGCAGATGACACATTTTCCTGAGTATGTAAATATAAATCAGTATACAATTTCTCAAACTGTAATCAAGAGTACAAAAAAAAGTTCTTAGCAAAATTTTGGCAATATAAGAAGACATTCAAGACTTAGATTTAAAAAAATTAAACCAGATAGAGCATGGGTGCTCACACTTTTTCAGCATGCGAGCTACTTATAAAATAACCAAGTCAAAATGATCTACCTACCCACTACTCACAGATGGCCATTCAGCCTCTAATAACAATGGGTTCCTAGAGTAGGAGACCTCCAAGGACCATCCAGTCCAACCTCCTTCTGCCATAAGGGAAAAACAATCAAAGCATTCCTCACAGATGGCCATTCAGCCTCCGATAATAACAATGGGTTCCTAGAATAGAAGACCTCCAAGGGCCATCCAGTCCAACCTTCTGCACCTGGGCGGTGTCGGGAGCCTGCAGGGCGGGACTGAGCCTCCCGCCCTGCCTGCGATCTACCAGGACGCCCTACACCAGGGGTGCTCATTAGGTTGCTCGGTAGCTACTAGTAGATCTTCGGCCCTCTTCCAGGTAATCTTCGGGCCTCACCAGTCGGATGGGGCGCTCCTGCCACGCGCATGCACACCCTGCACGCACGCGCGCTCCTGCTGGCTTCCGCTCTTGTGGTGCTTCTTTCGCCTGCGGAGCATTGCCGAAAGAAGGAAGCACGGGGCGGGGCCTCTGGAGGGAGCGCCCTGCCTCTCGTCCAGAAGCAGCTGTGCAGCCTCCATTGCTGGCGAGACAGGCAGGGCGGAGTGCTCCCTCTGGATGCCCCGCCTCGTGCTTTCTCCTTCCTGCAATGCCCCGCAGGCGGAAGAAGCGCGGCACAGGCAGAAAACAGCAGCAGGAGCACGCGTGGTGGCAAGAGCGCGCGGCAGCAGCACGCGGGAGCGCGCGGTGGCAGGGGCAGGTAGATCTTTTGGACTTGGTTGCTTTAAGAGTAGCTCGCATGCTGAAAAAATGTGAGCACCCCTGCCCTACGCGATCTACCTAATGAGCACCCCTGAGATAGAGATTAGAGTTCTGGTTTTTCCAGAAGTTAGACTGTAACTCTTAATGCAACAAATGGTGAGGGTAAATGCAATCCAACATTTGTAGAACTTGGAAGGAAATACCTGGGCATTGCTGGAAACCAAAGTCTTAACTGCATTATTTTTAAAATAAACTCTCGCACATCTTGAACATGGCTTGGCTCCAAATCTTCTAAAATGTGTAGTTACTAGTTAGTATAGATTTCATAGAGTTGGAAGAGACCCCATGGGCCTTTCAGTCCAACCCCCTGCCAAGAAGCAGGAAAATCGTATTCAAAGCACCCGACATTAGCTCTCAAACTTATAGCAATGGCTTTCCTAAGTATTGTATAAACTATAAATAAACTCTAATTTCTGAGGAACTCTTCCATTGTTTTAATTGTATTAGTATTTCTGCAGATCCTATTTCAGTATGCACAATAGATCAACCATAGATTATACATTACATAAATTTTGTTTACACTTTCAATTGGATGTTAGTTCCAACTGAATTCATGCGCAGAATTCCATAAACTGAATTATAGTGTTCTAATTTATAAAGTGGCACACCAATGGGATGGCAACCCAAATTAACTAATTGATACATGTTGCTATAGTACAGGGATGGGCAACTATTTTTTCCAAGGGGCCACACGAGAGACAAAAAGTATTATGGAGGGCCGCACCTAAAGGCGGAACTACATGCTAATCTGCATTATTTATTTATTTATTCACTTACTATATTTACTATATATTACACATCATTAATATTAACATATTAATATCAAGGAATATTCATATATTATTAGTATTAATATCATAATTATTATATTATAGTATGTGTGTGTGTATATATATACAGTATATATATAGACATTATAATATATTGAAATTATAATATAATATAACATTAGGAGGGCCTGATAGAATCAGCCAAAGGGCCGCATCCGGCCCCCGGGCCTTAGTTTGCCCACCCCTGCTATAGTATCAATATTGCAGGGCAACATAATCTAACCACATCAATCATATGCATTTCTTCTGAATGAGGCAGCAGATTCTGTGCAACTGAAACACCCCCATGTGAACAAAGTACCCCTTGTATGTAGAATAAAGAACACAGTTACTTAACTTGCAGTGTTTATTAAGTTTTATGTACACAGAAGACACAAACAATATTTATAGATAGCTATTATTCAGATTCTAGAATTGCATTTAATCTAAATTAATCTGTTTTCCATTAGTATGAAGCTCTGACAATTCCCTAAAAAGATCAATCCATTAAAAATGAAAGTTACTTCTATTGTCCTCAATCAAGATTTGGCATAGGGATTAAAGTAACAGGCATTTAAGTATTAATAAAAATGTGAGGTACTCTTCTGTTTTTTTCTTCAGTATGCAAAGTTCATTCTGATATTAATAAGCTATAAAACAGGGCAGGGATAAAAGTTATTTGTACTACCCTAGATAAACCTTTAACATGCCATCCTGAGCTATAAACTCCTGAGTGTGCACTTTATCTTATGCATTTCAAACACAGGATAAGTTATGGTTTTTACAATTATCTTATGAGAAATACAAATCACATTAGAAATTCTGAAGAAAAGAAGGCAGGGGAATCTATTTAAATTTAAAAAGGTTTAATGCTTGGTATTTAAAAAGCATTGTATCACAGGCTGTGGTTTTTACTAACCATTTACACAAAAACCTATTAAGGCATCTATTTTAAGAATTCAACCCAAACGTTTTTGGCAAGACAATAGAAACATACTTTATAAGTTGAAATAAGTCATAGCTATTTGTGTCCTTTTGAACAACTTAATTGGTGTCAGCGTATCACGTCATCATTTCTATAAAATATTCCAGGACTATGGACTATAAACTCCATCAAGTATTGTTATCCACTACCCCAAAATTTAGCTATTGACTTGTTACAGATATAAGAATGCTTCCTTCTCACTAGATTCTTATGTATATCTTAGAGAGAGACAGACAGACAGTTAAAAGATAACTACTTTCACAAGAAAATGTGGGATATAATGAACTTGAGAACAATCTTGAGTCTAATCTATAATTTCCTAAGAGCACTAAAATTGTGGAGTGCTAGAAACTACATCAGGTACTTGCAGTAGAATGGACAACTCATGAATTTTGGTCCAATGCTGTCTTCTTGGCTTTTTTGTCCATAAAATATATGCAGAAAGGAAGACATGAAATAACTGTTTTGCAGTCCATAGATGAATAATCATGGCACTTTGGGGAGCACTTCAGTTACTCTAGGTTTCATGCAATAAGTATTTGGTTGATGTTGCACAAAGATAGCAGGCCTTAAAATAACAATTATATGAACTCAGTGGTAGGGAAACAAGGCTGGTGTACTTTACCACACAGAAAACAATAAACACTGCTGACTTGTGTTTGGATAGAGTTGAAAATTACTTAAAGGGAATCCCCTTAAATAATTTCCCCAAGTCCCAGCAACAAAGACAGAACATAGTTCCCTGGAGACTGGAAAATGCACATTAATCTGTGTAATCCAAGAGGCAATCTGAATACTTAAACATTCAAGAATATTAATCCCTAATGTTTTAACTCAAGTATAAACCTAATATTTGCAAATTATTAAGAAGCAAATATGGAAAATCACAACAGCAGCTGAAATGCACTCTGCATATAGTACATACAAAGAGCTTGAAAGTATGTGACCTAAGTATGTATCTTCCAACTGAATAGGCGAGGGGCAAGAGAAATGCATAGTAGCTCCTCAGCAAGTCTCCTTTATTTTGGTTTTTCTAGTCCTCCCTTTTCACGCTGTACCTTTTTTTTTAAATTTTTCTACTGTTCTGTAAATTTGTAGCCCAGGTCTCCATAATTCAGGACTAAAATGAATGTCAGCTGTTAAAGTAAAGGACTGTTAAAACTCCTAGCTGTCCTCAAACTAGAATGACTCATGGGCTTTTGGTATTAACATGGTATTACCAATTAGATAAAATACAGCACAATATATGCAAAGCAGTGCCCAGAACTACTAGCCATCCCACTACATGGAGCATCTAATCCAACATACCTTTAGTTGCAATGTGTGAAATGCCTTTATTGCATGTTTTATATTTGGTGAATTATGAGCTCTTTAATTTTGCATATCTGATTTTGTAAGACACTTCTGTTGCTTTGACATGTGACACGAACTATGTCAAATCACTGACTTCCCTCACAATATTAAAAAAGAAATACTTTTATAGTTTTAAAGGGACAGGAATACCAGGCACCAAAGGTACATAGTTAGATCCTTAAATTGGCAAGAACATTCATTATATTCAAATGCAACTTGAGTTTTAGAATGGTTACTTTGTGCCTTCAACAACCCAAAGCACATAGGCAAACTGATGTAGGTGCTACACATTATGCAAAGACAAGAAGTGATCATCCAAACTCAGAAAACAATCTGAATATGTAGAAATTTCTTCCAGTTCGGACAGTGTTAAAGGAACATATTTTTATTTAGTATTTATAAGAGATTCCCAAAAGATACAGTGTCTCCTCTGAGACCTTTAAAAAGAAAGATACCAATGTATGTTTGAATAATTTTTATTCAGTTTTCCCAAAAAGGGAGAAAAAGGCAAAGAGGTGTTTGTGAAATGCATCATTGTACTTACTTGCATGCCAGCCAGTAAATGTTTCATTTTACTGCTCTATAAAATACAAATACTGATTTGTGGGTTTATGATGTTTATATATTTCTTGTCTGTGTAGGAAGCTAAAAGTATTTGAACTATTTATAAAGACAACAGACAAATGAAATACAATCAGAATTTCATATAAAAAGATTTGGTTGGAAAACCAATTATCAGTAACCACAGGAACTGAGGCTTCTTTATGTAGCTTGTCTGCTTAGTATCGGTGCATAACAGTTTTAGTAAAGGAGCCTAGGTGAAAGCCATTTACCTCCATCTGCAAATAGAGGTTTAGCGTAATATAATTTTTGCAAGTTTTAATCAAAATGCTTGCACTGTAAGTAGATTCTATTTCATTCAAGTTTTTTTATTTTTAAAAGATGCCACATGTACGGTCAGTATAATTTACCCTGTGTAATGTTAAGTGCGATGTGGGGGAAATTCCCAATTTATATAAACATCCAAACTAACAACCACAACTTCCCCATTCCATACACTGTGCTGTGAAAAGTCAATGGTGTGCCTTTTCAGTGGAGGAAAGAAAAGTGGCTGCAGGGCACATTATTTTAATCATCTTCTGGAAAGCTGATCTGAATAGTGTTCCCATTGTGCAAATCCAGTATGAAAACTCTATGCACTTCTCTTTGTTGCTCTCTTAATCCCTACATCTTAGGAGCAGTAATTACATTGTGGTATCTGATGAATAATTAGAAATGTTTCAGGTTTAAGTCACAAAACATGAAATAAACCACAAAAAGGTCCACATATGATCACAGAGGTTTATATGTCCATTATATGCCAATGGTTTGAAGAACCCTTCTTTCATTGTCATTGAGATGGTCTGAGAACATTGCATAGCAAGGCTGCTGGGCAAACTGACATAAGAAGTCTGTAAGATAAGCCTAGAAGAGAGGAAAAAGCCATGTTAATTTTTAAAATATTTTTAAAAAACCAGAGTGATCATAGCATGACAAATTTAAGATATTTAGAAAGTCTTGCAGGAAACATGCCTGCACAACTAATGAATTAACCAATGCATATTAGGAACTGTCTGTACACCTCAAGAGTTTGATCTTTTGTGCTGGCAAATAGTGCTTGGACTTTGTTTCAGTTTTGAACGTACTGAAATCATGGAAGATCAAACACTGTTACTGAATGCATTCAAGTGCTCCGAAGACCTCTATGACTTGTCACCTCCACTAAGGATAATCCTCAGAAGCAATCCACAGATTCCTCACCATTTGGAGTCTCTGACTGAAAAGAACACATTTTGACTTTGAAACACGGTTTAAAGTCTGTAAGGAAACAGTCAACACAGCCTACCTGTATGTCTATTTGATAAAGAGGATCTTTCAGGGCATCAGGATCATCCTCGTCCTCATCTTCATAATAATCTTCATCTACCAAGCAAATGAAGACCAAGTGAATGAAAAGGAAGTTACTATATTACCTATCATAATGTTGTTTCTTTAAAATAAAAGTGTGTGTATTCACTATTTTATAGGTGATATGTAGGAATCCAGAACAGAAATAATGAACGTTATCATTACATCCCAATGAAAGCAACATTTAAAATATGTAAATACTTCTTATAATAGAGTTATGGGATTATTTAAACAGGCTCGCCTTTACAGACTCCACAGCAGAATCAAGATTCTAGATAAACAGACTGCAGAATAGTTAAGTGGAATTCTTCAAGAAATACAGGCGTCTTTGGTGAAGCAAGATGGTGAATAGATCAAGCCTTTCCAGTTCCTTGCCCCATATAATTTTCAAGCTCTTCTTATGGATTAATCTTTCTAAATAGTCAATAAAGGGCAAAGAGTGGGCTCCATCAAAAGTGTGGAGAAATAACACTGGGGCTTTCTTCCACCTCAGAATTTTGGGGTAGTGATTTTTTCCCCCTAGCCTTCAAATCAGTGTGAAGGTGGACATTGTTGGTGGAAGTGCACTTTGGATATCAACCTGTGTGCAGCTATCACTTCAGACTGAAAGTCTAATGCACCACCAACTGCACAAGAATACTACCTTTATATAAAAACACATTTTTTTCCTCCTGGAGGAACATTCCAACAACAGAGCCGTCTTTTGCCGTCAGAGAATATCCACTTTAAACTGAGGTTTGTCATCTCATTTTCTATGCATTCCACAAGAAGCTTCTTATTACCTAGTTCTGAAGATTTGTATGCATATTATCTGAAGCTCGTCTAAACGTAGGATGTCTGTGATAACCCCAATTTAGATCATTTTATTCTAACATCTGTAAACACTTCCATCTTAGTCACATGCTTCATTTTCCTTCCATTCCAAGAGACAATTTCTCTTTATGTAACAAGATTGACACTAAAAACCCTTCCCGTTTTCTAGGTATTCTACCCCTCCTCTAAATTCACAAATTTAGAAGTGTTCCACTCACCATACTTGTTTGTAGCAAGAATATCTGACAACAGCTGTCCTGCTAACCCTTCGTCTTCCTCATCTTCCTCCTCTTCTTGATCTTCCCACATAGTAGATTCCTCTGTTAAGTGACAGAAGTGGTTATGCCATGAGGACACAGATTGGGGGGTAGGAGTTTAATAAGGAGGCATATTGTTCATATTGGTGTTTTCAGAACTGTAGATTCCTGAACAGGAAATACCAAGAAAGCTACAATTTATGTAACAAATATATGAACAAAAACCTTAGGCTCGATACCAGAATATATAAAAATGCATGCTTATTTGTAAAATGTAAGTATATGTACCTTGGTTCCATTCTGCAGCAGTTTGTCGAGTAGCATTTGCCTCCATGGCATTAGAAAGTTCATTTATTATTAGTTTTAGGATTTTAACTAACAATGGAATGTTTGTCCAACGTTCAGGATCTGGAGAAAATACAGAAAGTATATTCATACATATATAGTACACACATTAAATAAAATATGCTGAAGTATAAAGAGCACAATGAATTGTGATTATTTGCATCAGCCAGTCAACTGGGTAGCTATCTGTGGAACATAGCATTGAACGAAACATGCAGAATCATCACAGGATGTCTTAAACCTACACCTGTTGATAAACTCTACAAGTTAGCTGGCATTGCCCCCCTCCCCCCCGATGTGTGACGGGAAGTTGCTGCTAAATGTGATATAAATAAGGTTGAACACTGTGAAAGCCATCCACTACATGCCTACCAGCCTCCTCCTAGTAGATTCAAATCAAGGAAAAGCTTTATGAGAAGTACCACTCCTCTTGGCGTCCCTCAAGCAACAGCAAGGGTATCCCAGTGGACAGGTAAACTAGGAAATCCTAATTGGATGGCCCCACACGAAGGTCTTCCTACAGGGGCAAACCAAGAATGGGCAACTTGGAAGTCCCTGAATAGACACAGAAGTGGAGTGGCCAGATCAAAAGACAACCTGGCAACATGGCACTACTTAAAAGAACTCCACACCTTGTGTGACTGTGGAGCAGAACAGACAACTCCACATCTGTATGTTTGTCCACTATGCTCATGTTCAGAGGAAGAATTGCTGGAGGCTACAGACAATGCCATTGCTGTTGCCTGTTTTTGGCCAAAAGTTATTTAGCCGCCTGTGCTCTTTCTGTTTTTATCAGTTAATTTATGCAATGCTTTTGAAACAAAATAAATAACAATCGGTGGATCCATTCTGTACTCATTATAAAACTCTAGCATTAAAACATACAAATGCAGTTATTTGAGTTGACCATAAGATACATTCTGAAGTTCATATTATAGTATTGCCTTTATCAAGCCAACCAAAATATTTTTGAGACTAGTTGTTTTAATAAATATATTACTATAACATATTATTCAAACTATTTTAACAGTTATATATGGTATTGTATACTGGGGAACTCACTAAATAGTAAATACCATGACTTGGTCATCACTAGTGATAGCCAGCATGCAAAATTCAATTAAGGAAATTCTTCTTTGCAAAACAGGAATTGAGCACTGTTTTATCAGTCCAATTAGTTCTACACTAATTATAGAGAAAATGATTTTATTTGCTCTATAGCAAATACAGAAGCAAAAAAAATCAGTGAAGCAGAGATAGAGCACTCTGCTAGGCAGCCCTACAGATTTCTATACAAGCATCACCAGAGCTGGCTCAAGTCATGACATCTGAGGTGCCAATAGACTCTACGTGGCAGTAGGTCTGCCAAAACTAAAGGGAAGGGAAGGGAAAAAAGGGCTCTCCTTGATGTGTTACAGCAATGAGAGCAAGAGGGGCAGAAAGAAATGCCTTTTAAATCTGCAAAATGTTTCAGCATCTTTTCTACTCATATGAAAAAGTCTTAAGATGTTCGATGTATTAGTTGAACTAGAATCCAAAGATAGGCCATGAGGTATGCAACCCCTCATCTCTTCTAGCAGCAACTATGTTTAACTCTTCCTGATGGGACTTCTACATGCTAAATTAGACCTCTTCATACCTTTTAAGATATGTTTATTTAATATATCCTCTCCATTGGCGCCCCCCTTGTTGCGGGGGAGAGGCTTGCATACCCTAATGAAGTTGTGAACTATGCTGGCGGTGGCACAGCCACCGGTAGGGCCTCCCATGCCAGACAGGTTACAACCGAAGGGTCTGACAAAGAGCGTCAATGGGCAAGATGGGCTCTCTGGCCTTTTGGCAACCATCCTAAGAGAAGGAAAACTCTAATTTCAAACCCGGGCAGATAGTGCTCATCTAACCCTGTAAGGCCAACCATCTAGAGAAGGAAACTCAAATCAAACCTACCACCTGAGGACCTCGCTGCCACTGTCCTAAGCTTGCTAGGCCCCAGCAGACGAACCTTTGGTTTAAAGGGTGAGGCCAGTTCTATGCATGCTGCGCTCCACCAGAAAAATCCATTGCACAGGCTCGAAAAACACATCCAACCTCCTTAGTCATCAACGCGCTTGTAGAAAGCGTGGGATGAGTCCTTCCTAAGAATCTTCGTTCGCGAAGTAATGCCAGATAGATAGATAGATAGATATGGTTTTTTTCACCTTGCTAATTCCAAACTAAGGAAACATTTGAAAACTTACTTTTAGCTGCTTTTGATCGTGTGCGTATTCCTTCTTCCATATTAAATATTTCCTCCCCTTTTACTCTTATATCCTGAAGACGTTTGTCATCTGAATTGATACCATACTGGAGGAGTTTACACAGGGCTACAGAGCTGAAATTTCAAAAAAAATGTACCTCTTCATAATCAGATAATCAGGCTTTATTTCTATTATTATTATTATTATTATTATTGATCAATCCCAGTTATAAAAGACCTAGCTACTCAAAATAGCATATGTGAAGGGCTGCAAGAACCTGATCAGACAGCATACTGTATGTCTTCCAGATCTTTAGGCAAGGAATGACATAGTTCTCAAAAAAAATTCACACTCACAATGATAAAATGCAATTTTAAAAAATCTATTTAATTTTAAAATAATTACAGTATCTTTAAATAGGCTTCATACTAGAAAAAAGCGCAGGTACTCAATAAATTGTCAATATGAATACTGAACTAATGCATTAGTTGTGTCAGCCTTGCTAATATGACAGTTTATAAATCAAACAATCTTCAATGACACTCTCTAGTGGGGGCACAAGCTGTTTTGGGGTAGAAGCTATCTACTTGTTAAGAGATTGAATGTGCAACATACTTAACTTTACAAACTGTTTAATATTAGAGTGGGTTCAGTATTCATACTGACAATTTACGGAGTATCTACGCTTTTTTCTAGTGTGCAGCCTGTAGTGTTTCCAGTGTATCTCTTGGTAAGGTGTCCCATAGTGTATTTTGAGTATCTTTAAATATACACTATTATACTGGTTTTGAAGTACAGTAGAGTCTCTCTTATTCAATATAACCAGGCTGGCAGAATTTTGGATAAGCGAAAATGTTGGATAATAAGATGGGATTAAGGAAAAGCCTATTGAATGTCAAATTACATTGCGATTTTAATAATTAAGCACCAAAACATCATGTTTTATAACAAATCGGCAGAAAAAGAAGTTCAATACATGGTAACATAATGTAGTAATTACTGTATTCACAAATTTAGCACCAAAACATTACCATGTATTGAAACAGCTGTGCATCTGGGTGGGAGGCAGACAGCAGTGGATACTACTTAGTGTTGGATGAGCTAAGGTTGGATAAGTGAGACTCTACTGTAAAAAACATTGCATCAAATTGCCAAAGAGTCTTGTCAATAAAACCAACAGATAGAAGTCACAATCTGAATTCAAATGTCATCTTTACATTCTACTGCTTTCATTGTATGGATGGATTGCCATTCACATCAGGCAGAGTTGTATTATTAGATACAGATGTTGGTGCCTGACAAGAAACAGTATTATTTATTATTATTATTTATTTATTTACTACGCTTCTATACCGCCTCTCTCAGCCCGAAGGCGACTCGAGGCGGTGAACAAGCAGCAGCAAGTGCCCACATACAAAACACATAATATGATAAAAACAGTCATATAAAAACCATACAAATTAACAGTTAAAAACTACAAAATACAAATCTCAGCACATCATTCTTAAAATCGACTTAGAATTAAAATCGAATTGAACAGTAAAATTTTTAGATCTATCCTAGACAAGAGATTCAATATAATTGGGAATTGATGAACACTCTCTCCAGTTAGGATAGAAATGCATGCAGTCCACAAGTTACAAGCATCTGATTTACATTTGATTCATAGTTAGGAATGAGGGTGAGACAACAGGAAGTAAGAGAAATCGATCCCTCAGAAGGGGAATTCTCTTCTGTCATCAAGGGGAAAAGGTGTCTCTACTGAAGTTTTATCCCCAATCCTTGTTTTCACAACAAATCCAATTATTACAGGAAATCTTATGAACCGGGGGACAGACAACAAAATAAACACCACAGAGGTGTTAACTCTCCCACATGCTATCCAGAACTTAGTTGCACTTATAAAATGTACCTATTCCGACTTACATACAAATAGTAAGTCTTTCAACTTAATAGCAAACCTACAAAACCTATCTTGTTTGTAACTTGGGGACTGCCTGCATTTGCCACTTATTAAATCTGCCCCCTTCTGAAGTGGTACTTTGGGAAATGCTTTGTTTTAGCAGGTATGCTATATTTATGTAACAATTTCATTGCAATGTAACAAGTTTTCAACAATTAAGCCCTAAACAATGTAATTCAGGCAGTTTTGCAACCCCTGAAGCCCAATGGAGCTCATTCAAGCCCCAAACTGGATATGTTTGTGATAGCAATTTTTTGTCCCCAAATCATCCCAAACACATTCCAAATATGGCAGATGTTTCCTTCCACTCGACATCACCTCCCTTCCTCTCTCCCAAACACTGAAAATTGGCACCTTGTTCTCATTCACATGAAAAAGAAAGTCTGTATTTATACTTCAATGCAGATTGCCCTTTCTCATTATATGCCAACCTGCGGAGCTCTAGTTTGTAGTTTTAAAACAAAACCATGATCAAACCATTTTCGTTAGACTGAGCATTTTTCACATTTTGAGGAGCACATTATGATCACGAATACCTTACCTGACCTTGCCTTCATATTGTCCATAGAACAAGTGTTGCCGACTCATCCACTCTGACATTACAAACTCCAAAGCAGGCTTGCCTGTTGGTCCAGGTAGGCTGCAAAGGAATTCTAGTAATGGTTCTAGCTGAGAATGAACCAGGTGAGCAAAAACCATGATCAAAGACTGCAAAATAAACAGAGTAATAGAGGCATTTTTGTATTTGTATTTTTGGAGCTTCAGTGGTTTTACTAATGATTCAAACTGAATATAAAACACTGTATCTCATAAAACTGATAATATAAATTTAAAGTGCAGAAGCTGTCACTGAATTGCATATACACACAAAAATCACAGGAAATAAATCAAATTGTTTTCATGCACAGTACATTAACATTCTAGAAAGTGATCTGGCTAAATCTGGAATTGTAGCTGTTTTGTATGGCACATCTGAGTTGTAATTTTAGCAGATCTGGCATCCATGGATTTTTCAAGTATTCAGCAATAGTGAGCATTTGTAATATAAGAGGGCAGACAGATGTTATCCTCATATTTTTGGAAATTATGTGGGCGCCGGTTCCCAATGCTACCTCCTGCTCTTTTCTTCTGCAGAACACATACATGGGCTCCAGAGAGAGCGGTCTACCAAATCGAATTTATAAATAAATAAATATAAATAAATACATAATCTGCATTTAAATAATTGTACTGCATGTATTTATTTACCATAAAAATGCTCCCCAACCACTTTTGTACAATTTAGTCATAATGACAAATGAATAAATCTAGAATATGACAATTGTCTGTTTCTAGTTTTGCTGTTACGGTATAAGTGTTCCTAATAAATGAAGTCAGAAGGCATAATTTCAAAAGCTTAAGCATTGGGAACATGTAGAATTGCCTTTCTTATACAACAGACAAGTCTACTTTTGTGAGCAACATTCTATAAAATCATTTGTCAGCTTTAGCCTCAAATGAATCATGTTTCTATATTGCTTACATATTTGGACTTAGGGCAGCAAACATAGAAAATCTGGTATGCAGCGAGTTCAAAATCACCTAAATCTCCATTCTCAGAGCAAGTACAAGTGTTTTTAAATATTACTGAACCTTTAATTTGGACTATCTGAATGAAATTGCAGTTTGGGAATTTGTTGCTCAGAATGTGTTATTACAGAGGAAAGTGTCATAAACAGGATATACCAGGAATAATATTCACTCATTATTCTATCTGCACTGACAAATGTTGGAATTAAATACATAGAGACATATAGGGCCTCATCACACTTGAGCATTTATCCACTTTAATCCACTTTACATGATGACTGACTCCTGCAGAATTCTGGGGTTTGTAGTTTAGTAACATTAACAATCTTTGATATACAGATGATACCACTTTGATGGCTGAAAGCGAAGAGCTGAGAAGCCTTATAACCAAGATAAAAGAAGAAAGTGCAAAACCTGGGTTGCAGTTAAACCATTGGTTCCCAACCTTTGGGCCTCCAGGTGTTTTGCACTTCAACTCCCATAAATCCCAGCCAGTTTACCAGCTGTTAGGAACTGTGGGAGCTGAAGTCCAAAACACCTGGAGTCCCAAAGGTTGGGAACCACTAAATTAAACATTAAAAAAGATTATGGCGACCAGATTGATTGATAACTAGTAAATAGAGGGAGAAAATGTGGAGGCAGTGACAGACTTTGTATTTCTAGGCATGAAGATTACTGCAGGCGCAGACTGCAGCCAGGAAATCAGAAGACATTTACTTCTTGGGAGGAAAGCAATGACCAATCTCAATAAAATAGTAAAGTGTAGAGACATCACACAGGCAACGAAGATCCACATAGAACAATGGTATTCCCCATAGCAACCTATGGATGCGAGAGCTGGACCATAAGGAAGGCTGAGCAAAGGAAGATAGACACTTTTGAACTGTGGTGTTGGAGAAAAATTCTGAGAGTGCCTTGGACCGCAAGAAGATCCAACCAGTCCATACTCCAGGAAATAAAGCCTGACTGCTCAATGGCAGGAAGGATATTAGAGGCAGAGAGAAAGTACTTTGGCCATATAATAAGACAGGAAAGCTTGGAGATGATAATGATGCTGAGAAAATCGGAAGGAAAAATGAAGAGGAGCCAACCAAGGACAAGACGGATGGATGTTATCCTTGAAGTAACTGGCTTGACCTTGAAGGAGTTGGGGGTGGCAATGTCCGACAGGGAGCTCTGGCCTGGTCCATGAGTTCAGAAAGAGTCGGAAGCGACTGAATGAATAAACAACAACAAAGGACTTCTCTGGATGGGCAGTTTAAAGGCTCCTCCCTAATCAACAAACCCCAGAATTTTGCAGTGACTGCCTCCTGCAGAATTCTAGAATTTGTAGTTTAGGGAGGGGCCTTTAAACTGCTCAACCAGAGAAGCCTTGGGCCTCCCTAAACCCCAGAATTGTGCAGGAGGCAGTCACAGAATTTAAAGTGGATTAAAGTAGATAAATGTTCAAGTGTGATGAGGTCCATAATTAAGGTTTTTTTTCATGTAACAAGCACATTGTCAAGGTTTCTTCTACTTTCCAGCCTCCTTACCTGCATTACAGTAAGTGTTTCCGCTTGCTGCATTTTACTAAGAATTGCTCTCAGAATCTGGTCTAAATTCTCTCCTAATTCACTTCCTGCTTTAGAAATCAACGTAGAAACTAATCTGCCGACAAAGGCAGCAGTAAACTCTGAGGTGCGTGGATCCAGAAGTTGGCTCACCACCTGCATCACATACCACAGTCCATTGTGGCCTTGTTCATCGTGCCACTGTGCGATCTGCTCCAGAGCTACTGAGATGTACGCCCGTAGACATTCTCCACCATTCTGAACAAATAATACAACGCATAGTCAAAACTCACCCTTCCAACCCACTGAGAATTCAACCATGCAAAATGATACATTACAAACATAAAGGGGGAAAAACAGCTTCTAATATTTATTTATTAATTTATTTATTATTCAAATTTGTGAGTCGCCACTCCCGGGTGGCTCGGGGCGACTTACAGAAGGCATAATGCAAACATACAACACAATAAGCAATACAACAGGGAAGGGGAAAGGGAGGGGGTATAGGGACAAGTTACACCACTTGCTAGGTCAAGAAGATCTTTTCATGTCCTTTTGTACCCTAGTTCTACACTTAGTTGCCCATATCAGAATGACTGTAGATATGGATATATGCTATTAAATATTTTCATATTCTGTACAAACTGCAATTTGTCAAAACTATTATAACTATCTTTGGAACTCATACTGTAAATATTTCAAGAACGGCGTAACGAGAAATGGTTTAGCTCTAACCCTGATGGAAGATGAAGTCTAGAACCAAATATGAACAGCCCTGAAGTTATAAATGTGATTCAAGTGTAAGTAATAACTCACGAAGAAAGCTCTTATGTATTACAACAGTTACTTGGCACTTCTATTCCATAATGTCAAATATCCTATTCAGTGTGAAGAAGCTGGTTTGACTACATAAGATTAATCACAATTTTTTCCACTACTTCCCTTCCTCAGTTCCCCAGCACCAAAAAATAAATAAATTACCTGCATAGTAGCATGGTCATCGGTATGAAGGCTACACTGAGCCACAGCGGGGAAAGCCTGGCATATTAAGAGCTGTGAAAGAGGAGGCTTAGTATTTCTCACAACTGTTGTTAAAATGTCTATAGAAGTCTGAAAAAGAAAAGTTCAGAAAGGGGAGATTACTGACTAAAAATAAGGAAGTGTGCATCAATGGAAAGGTACATTTTTCCCATTCTTCAAAAACTACTGTCGAGAAATTATGAGGTTTTATTTGTTCTTTGGGAGTAGGCTATTCTTGAGTTAACAGGTGAGGAATCAACATTCAGACACCTCAATGCTTCATATTTTTCACTTAGCAAAAGGGATTCACTGATTGATTTTCAGGAATCACTTCTGTCATCTTCAAGATGCACAAGACTCTTCAAGATGCCCACTTCAACTGGAATAGGAAAAGTCGAAATTCTAGTGTGTATGGGCTGGTTTTGATTAAGCTAGTTGTATTTATTTGCTACTGAAGCTAATGAAACACATTAATCATGTTTCAAGTTAACCTGATTTCCATGAGATCTGGACTTAGATCCAAACCACTGTGAAAAGGCCTCACAACCTGTCAGCAAGTTCTCAGGAACTGCAGAGCGTGCAGCCAGGGCCCTGGAGAGGGGACTGGGCAGGGTTACCACCAAAACTTTGGATTTAAACTTTGCAAGTTTCCTGTTGGAGCCTGTGCAGGCGCAGATACTCCACATGTGTGCATTCTCAAAGTTCAGGAAGAAAAACTGTAGGTCAGCGTAAGTCAAGAAATAGTAATTGCAATGAAGCTCTAAAGCCCCAAAGATCAAGGATAAGTTCTATACATTGAAATACTCACACACCATTCCATGACTGAATACATTTTTTGGAAGCAATTTGTGAATATATGTTTCTATGTTCTATAAACAGGAAACAAAGGTGATATATATAGAGAGGGGGGGGGAGAAAACTTCACATTTTGAAAGTTGTTTGAATACTTACTGCACAAAGTCCTGCTGGAATCTTATCAGCAGGAGCCTGCATAATACTGACAAGAGTTGGGATCAATCTCATCTGCATTGCATCTTGGCAAGCCTGTATTTGTGCTAGTTCCTTAAATATATCTTGAGCAAGAGAGGCAACAACAGGGTCTAAAAGAGGGAAATACATCAGTAATCGCCAATGAGTATCTAGAGAAAGCTGTATAATTGTTGTAAGAAATGTTAGCACACTTGTTTCAAATGTTATATAGACAGGAAAAATGTTCTCATATCTAACAGTGTACCTCTGTATTTAAGTATGGCAGCATTTGCTTTTAAGAATTAAATATGAGAAAAAGAAAATCCAGTTTCAACAACTGGCCCTCTTCTTTTAGGTATTAACATATAAGAAGAAAACGATTTTTATAATAAGAACCTTAGAGCTCCATTAGAAGGATGTTACTTTTGCAACCAGAACTGCATACCAAACTACACTTCTCTGATTTGATTGTAGACTATTTGAGAAGTTCCTGCTCAACATTTAAAAATGGAATGAGCTAAACCTTTAGTTACAGTACAAAGGATTTGAGAATAAAGGTTAAAATTTGTTTGCTTTTAAATCTTTCTAGAAATAACAGTAACAGCATCATCAACAAGGAAGAAGCATCTACAGTGTAAAGAGCATGTTTATAATTCAAGATTTAATGTGATATTATAAAACACATAAAACCGATTGCAAAAACAATGCAACATGTCATAGAAATGATTTTGTGCTTGTCCTGCCATAATATGAAGAAGATAGGTGTGAAAGCAATCATAATAGTATATAATAGTATAAGTTAAAGTGGTGGTAAACTGCACTAATTCTACTACCCTTAGATGCTGAAAGAGCCAACAAGTGAAATACTGTAATAAAAAAATTCTTAGCTAATTTTTATTTTGCACTGAACAATGTATTTTGAATTATTTGTTCATATAATATCAAGAGCTTAGCAAAATACATACCATTACTATATTTGAGAAATATTGCAATTGTGAAGGGACAAATCTTGTTCTCTACACTTGCTGTAAAGGCTGGGTCAACTGTGCAGACGATGCAAAGTGTTTCCATCACAAGATTAAGGACCTCTGAACTAAACTGAGCTGCTAAATGGATGAGTCCATCAAGGATACTAGGGAGGAAAGGCTGTAAGACATGGGTGCTTTCAGAGATTTTCAGTTGATCGCAATAACTAGGGGAAAAAGTCCAGAAAATTTCAGCAAGATTAGTAAAACAGGGAACAATTTCTCTTGTTATCACAGATTTAAGATTACTGGTCCAATACTTTTAAAAAAATAATTTTTATTGAAATACTTCACGTCTTAGCAAAACAGTAGTTATATGTGACATTTCCCCACACGTGGCCCAAACCGACTAAAATATGCCTTATCTCTTGATGTACATACCCCCAAATAGCTCTTACTGCAGAAATTCGAACAGAAGGTGGTTGGGTTTCATGAAGACCACTAACTGTAGCTTGTAGAAATTGCTGGATGAGCTCTGGGGACATTGCAACTGTGAAGCGACTGGCAGCCCAAAGAGCACGGCCAAGCAGAAAAGGGGACACTGGAAGAAAAGTATGTAAAATATTAATGGTACTATATCCATCCTTCTGAACCTTCTTTACACAGCAGGGAAGAGCTATTTAAAGGATATAGTGAGGAGGTAAGATACTTTATTTGAATACAAAGATTCTTTCCCTGAATGTGTCTTAGGCAGGGAGAACAAAGTACAGACAGTCTCCAAGTTACGAACAAGATAGGTTCTATAGGTTTGTATGTAAGTAGGAACAAGAACATTTTAAGTGTAACTCCAGCCATATATATATATATGGAGAAGGAGGGAGTGAGCAAGTGAGTAAGCTTAATGAATAGCATGGAGAAGGGTTAAGATCCCTGTGGAGTTTGTTTTGCTGTCTCTGCCCCTGTTCATAAGATTTCACCTCACTATCCTGTGTTAATTGGATTTTGAAAAAATTGGCTTGTTGTGGAAACTAGGATTAATGATAAAACTTCAGTGGAAACACCTTCCTTTTGATGGATTTCTCTCACTTCCTATTTTCTCACCACCGTTAACTTTTGAGTCGAATGGAAATAAGATGTTTGTAACTCAGAGACAGCCTGTAATTCTACAAGGGATGGATGAAAAGTCTTGAGCCTGCCTGTGATGCGGTTGTCTGATAGCAATGAAACTTCACGACTGTTTCATGACTTCCCCCTACACCTTTGTTGCGCAGCAGCGGATTTTACCCAGTGCCCAAAGTCCAAATGCAATAGATTCACAGAAAAGAGGAAAAATGAACAGAAACATCTTTATTTTTAATAGCAGAGATGAAACATAAACTTGCAATGTTGCACACAAAAATCAGTGCAACAAGTCCTTGCAAGAAACATATTTTAAGGCATCTTCAATCAAATGAGAGCAAAAAATAATAAACCTTGAGTAGATAGCTATTCCACCATAGCCTCCTTCAGAGTAGCATCTCAAGCTGCTCCCCAGAGCAAAGCCTTTGATCATTGATCTTCTCAGAGAAAAAGCTCTCCAGAAGCTTTCCTGAACTGTATTCAAAAAACCCATACAGTTATTTATACACCATCAGGTGTGGTGCAAGCTTGCTGGTTGACCTACTGTACATTAGCAGCTGCACATAATAATTACCACTATAAGGTTTTTCTTCAACACACACACACGGTCCTGCTACAACTTACCACAACAACCTTTACACACTTTTCCCAACTGTGCTCCAATTTAGCTAACCCTTGGGGAAAAATGATTTATCTTGTGAGTCGCACCAGTCCCTCAGTGCATCCATGATAGGAAATGAGGGTGGAAATGTCTGATGTTTCTACTGTTTCAACTGCTTCTTTGTCTCCGGGTCAAAATGGTGCGCCCAAGTTTCATCTTGTATCATGAGTTGACTCAGGACATCATTTATGTTGGTGGGGAGACATTTCAAATGAGCAGAAGAAACAACAGCCCATTGCTGCTCCTGTTCTGGGGTCAGGTTCTGGGGTTCCCTCTTTGTTTAAACCTTCTATATGTGCAATTTGTTGTAAATAATGTCATGCCCATGTTTTTGTGGAATTCCCAGCTCTTCTGCTATGAATCGCAGTGTTACTTGACGGGACCATGTTGTGCACACGTGCCACATTCTCGTCCCTTGTTTCACTGTCTGGCCAGTTGGAATGAGGCTCTTTTGCAAACAATTCCCACCCCTTTCTGAATTCTGCCACCCACCCTTTCACTGTTGCATAATGTGAGGCATATTCTCCCAATATATCCTGCATGTCCTTGTGAATCTATTTCACTGTGAATTCCTTCAAAACCAATAATGAATTATAATGTGACCTGCAACACAGTTTTAACTACTGGGAGTTGCCATTTGCCATGGCCCCGCCATGCTGTATATAACTGCCTGGGTTGCTCAATAATTAGCAATACCCATTTTATTGTGCTTTGTGTCTTACTGTGTTTTAGGGTGTTTTAGTATTTGTTTTTATTCTGTATGCATATTTTGTAAGTCGCCCTGAGCCACACCGGGAGTGGCGACTCACAAGCATGAAATAATAAATAAATAAATAAATAATTTTTCCTGATGTTTCCCCCTGTCGTCAGAGAGCAGTATCTCGCATGTGGCTGAACTCTGGCAGGAAGTATGATGAATAATTTCCCTTCCATAGAACATATTTTAATCATCTTACAGTGGCTCCTTCACAGGCAGGCTCAAGACATTTCACCGACCCCTAGTAGAAAGTACCTAACATCTCTTTCTTCTGTGCACGTGGTTTAGAGAAATATGATTGCTAATGTGGTACAGTGCAGCAAGGTAGAAGTAGCTGGCAATTTGTATATATCCCCTCCTTGCTTTTGATGGATGAAGCAGAGAAGAGATGTATAATGCTTTCAAAGCCATGGGTCCTGAAAGAATAGCAACACTGAGGTGCAGGGAAGAAGGAACCATTGCTTCTCCTACTCTGAAGCTCTTCCTAATTGTCAGAATTTAAGTAGACCTTAAGGTTAGATATCAATGATTTATAAATTAATCACAGCTTGCATGGACATGGAAAAGCAATAGAATTCCTATCTATAGAACAGATTTTTACCCTTTCTTTCTGTTTAATAAAATGTGGCCCCAACAACTAATTTCTCCAATGCATATATCACACAAATACTTAGAAGGTTCTTTGATTTTTAAGCATCAAATCAATAAATCAAATGGTGAAGTACCTGACAGATTGAGGTCTGCAAGAACAACATTTGTTAGAAATCCATGCATGTCAAAGTGTATCCTGCCATTCTTCACACTGTCTGTGATAAGAGATTTGACTGAACCTAAAGCCAGCATGCAAGCTTCATGTATTTTCCACCTGCAAAATATAAGTGACTTAGGTTTTCCAGTATTCATCTTTCTAGTTTAACCATTAATACCATGAGAGTACAGGTTAAGTCTCCCTTATCCGGAAATCTGAAATACTTCAAAAACCACATTTTGCTACCAGCTGCCCACTCTGGGGAAAGAGAACTAGTCACATGTTCAGTGACCATCAATGGTGAGTGGGTCCCTATATTGGGAGAAAGGCAGTATAGAAAGAAAATAAATAAATAAAAAAATAATAAATCTGCTGAATGGCAGAGTGGGTTTCCTGGAAACAGGCCATGAGAGGAGTGGTCTGTATCCAGGTAGAATGAAAAAAGGCTTATGGGGCGATTTTCCCTTTCCCTTCTGGCTCTTTTGCTAAAACAGGAAGTATGATAACACCCAGGAAAATGTCTGAGACATCTGTTTTGTACAGGGGCCTTGTGTAAACAGAATCTCCTTCCTCCTCTTCTCTCTTCCCCACCAGAGCTCCCTCAGAAAAAGCTGAGCAGATGCTTGGCATGTGGCTAGCCCCCCTTCCCTCCTATACTTTATTCACTACACATATGCAAGAAGAGATATTCCAAAACCCAAAAAACCCCAAAGTCTAAAAAACTTCTGGTCCTAAGCATTTTGGATAAGGGAGACTTAACCTATACTGTAAACATATATTTGCAAACATGAATTACTTTATACTTCAAGTGAAAAGTGGGGCCTTCTATAAAATATGATACTTTCCGTATCTTATTCCAACTACTCTATACTGAAGATACAGTTTGCTAGAGATGTAGTTCACAGATGATTTGATTCCCTTGAGTGGTAATTGAAAAAGTCTTACTAAATTAGTATTAATATTCTCCCTGATAGGCTTTTGATTGGATCAAAAATATATAGAGTTGTTTCTATGTTCTTGCAGCCTTTTAAATCATTCAATCACTATGTGAAAAAATACAATTGAAAATTTGAAGATCTAGTTTCCCTTAGTCTCCTAGAAAATGTAGATTAAAATTGCTCTCCAAGGTACTATTTATAAATGATATAATCAACAATTTATGGCCCAATAAAACAAGAGAAGATGCTGACCCTTTTGCTGAATCTTTTGTTTTCTTTATCCTACATCAGATGTTTTCCCTCTTAGTTTTATTTCGTGATTATTTCAGTGTTGAATATATATTTCACAGCAGCTTTAAGTATGGTTGATACTGGATGGATCTAAAACAAGTCATTTGGCTAAATATTGTTAAATACCAATCATTATGTTCTTTGACACCTCCTGCCCCCCTCACCCTCCAGAAAACTGTTATTACAAAAATCAGTCCCAAAATACCATGTACCATGCCAAATTTCACCAAAGTCCTTTGCCAAGTAAATATGATGGAAGTGATGGCAGCACAAACCCTTAGCTCATATGACTGGTGATACATTGATATTTTACATGCATTTATTCTATCGTCTTCTTCTAAACTCTGTATTCTTGTTTTGAAACACATGATTGCAATTCAAGCACATAGCAAACAAAATGAATGTATTTAGCATTGGTATTTATTATGTATTTTTGCCACTATTGTCCCCACCATACAAGAATGCATCTTACATTAGAATTTGAATAATTATTTTGTTGAAGGAAGACATCTGATGAAATTAGAACGAGATAGACTTGAACATCAATACTATAAGACCTCTCATGTCTTTCTATCATTACATGGGATCTTTTCTCATTGTACAATTAGAACAGTTTGATACACTTTAGATGCCAGGCTGCATCCTATAGAACCCGAGAATCTGAAGTCTTTTGAAACATCGAAGATTTCTAGAACTGGATTCAATATGGCATCAAACTATGAATCCTAAGATTCCACAGGATTGGGCCTTGGCTGCCAGAGTGCCATTAAAGTGCTGTAACAGTGAGAAAAGAGGGCTAGATATCTTCCAACAGACTATGTGTATTAGGCATTCCAAGAGGGTAGTTCTCAATGAATTTGAATTGTCACCTGTACAAACTGCCTTTACGCATTAAAGAACAAAAGAGCAGATGCAGTAGATCAGTCCAAAGAGCTATCTGATAGATTATCTTTTGTTTTCTATGGCCAACTAGATGTTTATGAAAAGCCATTACAGAGGTAATGAGTGCCACTTATGTTCACTAGTAACTTCTGCTGAAAGGCATGTTTCTAATACTAACAGTAATACTGCTTACCAATGTTCAGCACCACTGTTTTTCGCTTGTTCAGCTTCCTGCAAGTGTCTTGTTGCTGCTGCAGCCAAAGCTGTTGCACTCTCGTTTTGGAAATCAGCTGCCACAGCCTAAAGAAAAAGATGACAACACCTCAAATTTGGTATGATAAAGTCTATAACCTCAAAATATAGACAACATGGACAAGACAGAACTGTTAAGAAAAATATCCTCTCTTCATTTTGTTTCAGACTGACCAGGAGATTTAGCACGGTATCCAAAGGGAATGCAGTGATTACATAATATAAACTTCCCAAAACAGCAACCAAAATAGATATTGCTTCAGTTCCAGTCACCATTTTAAGTAGCATATAGGTAAAAACAGGGGCTGCCTGGTGGCACAGCGGGTTAAACTGCTGAGCTGCTGAACTTGCTGACCAAAAGGTCACCGGTTAAAATTCGGGGAACGGAGTGAGCTCCCGCTGTTAGGCTCAGCTTCTACCAACCTAGCAGTTCGAAAACATGCAAATGTGAGTAGATCAATAGGTACCTCTTCTGCAGAAAGGTAATGGCTCTCCATGCAGTCATGCTGGACACATGACCTAGGTAGGTGTCTACGGACAATGCCAACTTTTCGGCTTAGAAATTGAGATAAGCACCACCCCTGACACAACTAGACTTAATGTCAAAGGGAAACCTTCACCTTTACCTTACAGGTAAAAACAAAGGTATTTGGGTTGGAGGGGGGTTGTGTGTGCATTTTTTGTGCGAGAGTATTTTCTTCACAATCTTAAATTCATACCTTGGGATGAAAGTGGCTCTCAGCAATCGAGTGTGCTTACAATATATATAAAATGAATATCAACATCTATTTGCTGTTGCACGCTTTCAAGTTGCTCCCAAATAATGGCAATGTTGTCATGGGATTTTCTTGGCAAGATTTGTTAGGAGGGGCTTTTACCATTGCCTTCATTTGTGGCTGAGAGGATATTATTTCCCATGGTCATGAAGCGGCTTTCAATGTCTGAGTGGAGATTCAACCCTGTTTTCCAGAGTTGTGGTCCAACACTACACCATTCTGGCTCTCTTGTGTTCTAAATTACCATTACCATTTAGGGAAGAAATGGAGACGCTGTGGCCCTCCTGCATGTTTTTGGATTTTGATTCCCATTTAACCAAACAAATTTGGCCAATAGTCAGTAATTATGAGAGCTAAACATCAGCAACATCTAGAGATAGCAACGTTTAAATAGTTACTCCAAAGAGTAGGTATTCTCTCTTACCAGCAGTAAATCCTGAGCAGCAATTCTAACTGTGTAGGAAAAAGTATCATCATCTTCATCTTCAACAAACTGTTGGGGATTTGCAGTCCAGACTTTTATCTGAAAAAAACCCCACTTCCGCTCAGAAACTTACAACAAACTCTGCCCATATAGGACTATTTATCAATCTACATCAACTGCTAGATGCGCTAAAAGTTTCCAATTTTATTTTTCCTATAACATATCCACTCAATGAAAAAAATCTATACATGGCTACAAAAGACAGGATGCACTATATTAGAAAATGCTTGTTTCGGATCCCTACACCAACATTTTAAAACAGATTTTTTTCTCCTAATTTTTGTGAAAATCACAAATAAAGATTCACATTCAAAAAGTTCTCATGCCACGTTTCACCCTAAGTTCTTGTCCCAAATGTTCCAGACTGATCTGAACTCAATCAGCTTTTGGAAAAACACTATGATGAGCTACTGAAAGAGCTCCTCCTAATCACTGGAATCCAGTTGTTTGTTTTTTTAAATCATTTCTCACGTCCCTCTGAGGGAAAATACTGTAGGTAGGTAGGGAAGGCAACTGAAAAGTTTGTAAACTTCCTCTTTGCTGGTCCTCTCATGTTCCTTGTCCACCAAACCTTTGGCTGTTGAGCCATTACAACCAAGTAGTGTTGAGATCATATAAGATGATGAGACATAACTGAGATTTCTACCACTCAGTTCAAATTGGCTCACATGTGAATAAATGCCAATATATCTCAAGAAAGCCAATAGTATGGATTTTTTTCCACAGAAGCAACTATGGAATATTTCAGAAACATCTTTAGTGAACTTAAGTATTAAAAAAATCTGCAGCTCAAAAATGCAAAGAATTCAAAATATTTTCAACAACAGTTAAGGCAGTGACTGAATAACTATAGCAATGAGGATGCAATAATAATAAACATCATCATCTTTATTTCTAAACCATCCTCTCTCCCCAGAAGGACTCAGGGTGGTTTACACACATAAAAGGCAAACATTCAATGCCTCAAAATGGGTACAAACATATCAAAATAATACAAGATAATGGATAGTAAGAACAATAAAAGTACGACTAAAGAATTGAGCATCGAAATAAAACATGAACAATCCACTCAGACATAAAAAGCTAAAACATGAGTAAACTTTATAATATAACCCTAAAAGCAAATTAAGAAACATTACATTAAAAATGGCTGACAATGGTGCTTCCTTTAAGATGTATTATAGCAGCCATATAATACAAATGGATTATCTTCTAAATAATTGTTACATTTAACCATTTATTTAACAAACAGCCAATACGAAAGCAACCTTTTACTTTATTTTAATTTGTATTATGCTAAGCAGTTCTTCTCAAGAAATTATATTTTGGTGGCATATGGCTGTCTTAATAAATCCATCTATTATTTAAAAACTGATTTAAGATATCTCAGAATCTATATTTTCTACCTGTAACTGGTAACTTGAACATTTTCATATGATTAACTTTTTAAAACATAATTTGCACACCCTTGTGCTTACCTGTTCCTCTGTGATCTGCATATAGAGAATGACGTAATATATTAGCTCTGGCAAAGCCTTCTTCACTGTACTTTTAAACTTGTGATTTTCTAATAGAGCATGAACAAACTCAAATATGCTGAACACTAGGTTTTCAAATCCCAAAACTTCACCTAAATTTGTAAAAAGTTAGATGTTAATATTCTGTAACAGCAAATCTAATAAGTATTATGAATAGCTTTCAAATAAACATTTCATTCCATAACAACTACTTTATTTTTCACAGACTCAGATCTAGCAGACCTTTGGTAATTTTTGTTGGTTTTCATCACCACATTTGAACTGCAAATAAATTACAAGCATATAATTTTTAAAATAATATTTTAAATTTGTCAGCTTTCAAATTATTGATTCCTTCAATTTGCCCAGTCTCAGATTCCCTCCCCACTTCATCCGCATTTAATCCTACAATATTTGCACAAAATGATTTCCAAGAATGACTCATCCATGTGTCGAGGGGTCTTTCACAACTGATTACATGGTTATTCTCTAGCAATCAGATTCCTACCATCAGAATCCACTGGGTCCTCAACTTCTTCTGTGTAATTTACTTCTGTTCTTACATAGGTAGAAATAAGTTAAGGAAAAAAATCAATTCAATCTATATACTACAAGATTACAATGCTTTTCACTGAGGCCGAATTCTTCATAGAAATAAGGGGTGGTGCTGAAGAAAAATAAAAGCCTTCTAAGACAGCGTGAGATGTACATGGCCCTCCAGATATTGGACTGCATTTCCCATAAGTCCTGCCTGGAATAGATAAAGGTGAGAAATGCTGGGAGCTGCAGTCTAACATCCTAGGATGATTAAATGGTTCCTTCTTTGTCTTAAGAACTAGTGGAAAGGCAAAAAAACAAAACAAAACAAAAACCCAACCCCCCATTCTGCTTAGAACTAAGTCCAAATTTTCAATAGTAAGGGTTAACATGTAATAGACTGTGGTTAACTTTCAGGAATTTAGAAGCATTGCATGTCACAGAGATGCAATTTGCTTCTGTATATACAGTTAGCTAAAGGATAAAAGACTGACTTCAGCCTATTTATTTATTTATTTAATATATTTGTATACCGCCCCTCTCAGCCCAGCAATTTAACTTCAATCTCTGTAATTGAAAATGTTGGCTGACAATAATGTATTTCTAACAATAAGCTGGTCCAACAAAAATACTCTTGCATTTGTTCTACTTTCCTTATTGACATTTTTGTTCAAAATACTGAAATTTAAGATATTTAAACAGTTTTTGTCTTTATTTAAAAAGGCAAGCAAGAAACATAATTCCAGTTTTCCTAATACTACATAAGCGACATACTCTAAGGCACAAAAGACTATTACAGAAGATAACAAGAGGTGTGAATGTAGAATGAACATTTCCACAAACCTCTTGGGACCCTGGACAAAGTCATAGAAATGCTGTCCAACTGTTCTTTCCCAAATTCAAAACTCATTTGCATATTAGGGAAACTATGCTGCATGTTATAATTTACTCTGCCACTGCCCCCCCCCCCCCCCCGCCTGCCTTTCTGCTTCCTTTGTTTAGGATTTTCTCTAATTTCAAAACAGGCAAAAAGGGTATAAGGCTGCACTTTCTGTAAGCGTATTCCAAACAATGGGAAGAATCTGCTGCATGGAAGAAATCATGTGCCTTGGGTAGTTCTTCACTAAGGCTGTCACTGCCTAAAAAAGAAAAAAAAAGATCTTTACAATCTCTAAGAGATAAAATTAAATACTGATTGAGCAATCCTACATTCATATTTATTCATCTGCAGAATAGAAAAAGAATCTGTCTGAGATACGAACACACTTATATTAATAATTATACTTCCTGAATGGACACAGACATTTTACAACCTACAGAATAATTTATGCTGTGAATGGCTCTAGCATAGTTAAATTCGTGTGAAGTAGTGTCTTAGTGCAACATGACAACCCCAGCGGAAACACTATGAAATTAAATAAAAGCAAAGAAAAACATCACAAGGTAAAAAAAAAGATTAATAACTCAATTTTCGCCATTTACTATAACATCAAGATTTTCAACTTTCTGAACTAACATATTATATTTTATATAATCACCTTTAAAACCTCCATTTTAAGTCCACTATCTGATGTAGGGCCATCAGGCATTTGCAGGGCCTGCACAAAGGCTTCAGTGAATTGCTGCACCACAGGGAAAATTAGAATTTTGGCTGCCCCCTTTAACAAAGGAAAATATTATTTAATCTTTAAATTAAAACAACTTCTACATTGCTCAGCATTGGTTAGAAAATTTATCTGAATGACTGTGTAACTATCAATTCCACTCTCATATCCGCTCTTTAAAAAGATTTAGCTATTTACAATCATTGTAACCTTCAAAGACGTACGTAGACCTCCAAATTGTTTTGAAACTATCTGTGGAACTAACTGCAATAGTATTTTCAAAGGCTTTCATGGCTAGAATCACTGGGTTTTGGCCATACAGCCTGGAAAACTCATAGCAACCAACTAACTGCAATAGTTCTCCAGATTACAGTGGGCCCTTCATATCTGCTGGGCTATGGCTCCCATGGATATCAAACTCCATTGATGTTGAGGACCCATTATATACAATGGCATAGAAAAATGGTGTCCATCAAGTTTTGCTTTTTTGGAATTAAAAATATATATTTTCAAGCCATGGATTGTTAAATCTATGGATCAAGAATCCATAGAAACAGATGGCCAACTGTACAGCTATTTACCTTCATGGATGTGATGTTCTCAGAATCAACAACATTCTGATACGATACCAACAAACTGGGAATAAATCTGGGTATCTATGAAGAGCTTACACCTAGTAAAAACTGGATGCCTGTCACTGTTTTAAAAAATCCTAGGACCCTTCCACACAGTCACATAACCCAGAATATCAAGGGAGAAAATTCACAATATCTGCTTTGAACTAGGTTATCTGAGTCCACACTGGCATATGTTCCAGTTCAAAGCAGATAATGTGGGATTTTATTAAGCTGTGTGAAAGGGGCCCTAGATGAAGATTGACTACTAGTAGCCACTTTGTCTCTCCTTTGTGGAGAGAAAAAGTGGGATATAAATAAACATAATAATAATAATTATTCATTAGCAGAATCTATAAAGTAGACCTTGCAAAACATATCAGTAGTTTTCAGTAGTTCTAGATAGCTCAAGCAAAACCCTAGCCAATTTCTAACTCTAAGAACTGCACTGTACCATTAAAGTAAATAGAACTAAGTATGAGAGTCAACAATAATAATGTCAACCTTGAATAGAGAGAGGTGTATTACACCAGCCTACCCTGTTTATAACCCATCACTTCAATCAACAGCCTGACAGGGGCTCTGCTGACCCTTATGCTGTAAATATTCCACCAGTCAAGTTTCCTCAATTCCCCAGGTAAAACACCAGCTGATTTGTATTTTTTGGCCAGGCTTACCAAAATTTCATTGCATGTTTAATTCAAGAATACTAGAAAAAATTCTATAAAATCAGCTGCCCTTCTTGTAGATTGTGGGGTGGTTTTGCCATACACTACAACCAAGTGACCTTTGTTTTTGAGAGTCATGTTAAATAATAATAGAAATTTCAAGTGCCTCCGCTAAATATTTCCTGTTTGCAAAGAAAACATTTCCAACCTACAAAAAACATTTCATACAGCAGAAGCCATTGAGTTCCAGAGAATATAGTTTGTCTACAAATAACTCAGGTTCAGTTCCCTTTTTAATCTTGATGCTTCTTGGCACCCTCAATCACGTCACTATCTTTATACCGCAAAGAATTAACACAAAAATAAATCCCCTGAAAAGAGTATAATAAAATGTTATTCCACCAAAATCAAGAGGGTTCACTAACAACAACAACACAAATCAGTAATATACCTTTTCCAACTCCTCCATGGTGCAGATCATATGGGCGCAAGTGGTGAAAATTTCTACAGCACGTGATCTTGTACGAATACCATACACCTAATAAAAGAGAAGCAGCTTGTCAAAACATGGATGAACTGTGTCTCTTTGGTTTGCAACAGCATTATTAAGTCAAAGCCTACAGAAGTGATGGCAAACCTTTTGCAGACAGGGTGGAGGGGGGGGGGAGTGCCATAGGTTCACCACCACTGTCCAGCAGAGATGTACTTCTCAGGTTATTTGTTCTGTGAAAGCAGCCATCTTTTCTCTCTCTCTCCAAATGTGCTATGTATTAGTACAATACTTGTACTCTTTCTGTCCTAGAAACTCACCAGGGACCAGCAGCCAAAAGCTCTGGGACTGGCCCTGGTTTACTACTGGTGTAGAGGATTAGAGCAGTATCTGTCTCACAGGACAGAGAACTATTCCAGATTGCAATGAGTCTTGGGATTGCTTTTACGATACATGGCGAGATAAATGTGAAATGCTTAAAATGGGTTCAGAACAGGATGAGGCACTAGAAATTATACTATTAATATACAGTACCTTTTTCTAAAGGAGCACACAAAAAAATTCAAAAGAAGATCAAACTGTACTTTATAGATTACAACAAACCCTTTGACTACATATATCTCATTTCTGACTTTCATGCATAGTTGTAAAAGCTGGACTAACAGGAAGATCAATTTGTTAAAATGTCTTGCTCGAGGAGAGTTCAAAAAATACCATGGACTGCCAAAATGATCAATAAAGGATGCATGAGCAAATCAAGCACACACTTTTGCTAGAAGTCAAAATTATTAAACTGAGGTAGCTGGCTAGCTCTCAAAATTCTAGCACACCAACGCATAACTAAATGGATTTTTAAAAAATTGGGTTTTAAGTGGTATTGGTTGCCTTTAAAATTACTTCCATTATGACTGGATAAGCAGAATTACAAGCTCAGTAATTTTATTTGGAATCTCAGCAGCTCTTCAAAATGTTAGTCATGGTACTCTTTTGAGTAAATTATGAGAGGCAGTACGGATTGATGATATTTCTACTTTTTGTTGAATGCATCAATTGTAGACACTGTGAACTCCTTTTACATGTAAATATACTGATGGTTGCTTTAAAGCAGATTTTTCGCTAATCCTACCAAAGGCTAAACAACAGTTTTTATTCATACCTCCGCCATTGTAAAAATCTTGTACATTTCAGGTAGAATAACTGGAGCAACAAGGGGCATCTGTGTGTCAGTTACCTCCCGCGTGAATTCTAGGAAACAGATAACAATAGGCTTACACAAATCAAGAATACTTCCATTGTGGTACTTCTCATTTTGATACTGTCCATCAACTGTAATAATACACAAATCTATAACTAAGCAAAACAAGGATTAAAATATCAGTATTGTTATATGATTGAGAACTCAGCTCTTACAGGGGTTGTAAATTTACATCAGACTGTAGTTGGGTGCTTGCATTAACAAAGTTAACAAATTAACAAAGTCTCCCCAACTTCATTGCCAGATCGACGAGTTCTAGCCTAGTCTTCTTACCATCAAAATTTTATCATCTCTGTGAAAACTAGATGGGTTCTGTTATGGAAACATTTAAAGTGCAGCCCAATGTTCAGCTTGTGTAACAGTGTAACAGATCTATAATGAACTGCAAATTAATTATTAAAACTTTGGAATTACAATGGTGAAGTAGGTGAACATAGCTGTCATTAGTTGCCTTGAATCTTGGCATTTTTATCAGAACATGGCGTTTTAACTGTAAAACTATTAATACCAAATTTTATCTCACTCGCAAAAGAAATGAGAATATATACATACCTGTAAGCACTCTCATAGCTCCATGTACTGCATTCAGATCCCCACTAACCAGCATTTCCATCAACAGATTGAAAAGCTCGGGCCAAGCTTCAGGCCAATCCCAATGAGCTATTGCAGATACTGCATAGGCAACACTCGAACGCACTTTGCTGATTGATTCTCTCAACCCATTTGGAAGCAGTTCCCTAATGGCAGCTTTTGCCTGTGCATAAAAGGAACAAAAGTTTTATCAGTGACCATACATAATCTGTATAACTCTAATACAAGTCACACACACATAATAGAATATGCTACTGTATCTATGCAAGTGCTTTTACTACAGAATGCAAGTTATGCATTTTTCTAAACTTGGACAATGTGAAATATAATATTTAAAATAAGTATTACCCTTTCTGTTGTCTCAGGAGGTCTAAATTTATCTGACTGGGAACACCAGTGAGTTTCCACATACTGTTTCAAAATCACAGATGCCAGCTGTGAGGAAAAACAACAGCAATGTAAAATACCAAAATAGTCAAATTCAGGATTAACTTCAAGAATTGTATTACATTGGTCATAAACTGAGCAAACCTCTCAAAAGTTACGTAATTTAAATTTTATGCAAGGTATGCCCAATTTCTGCAATGGTAACCAGGGTCTCATTTTTGTAACAGGAAAAGTAGAGATTCAAAGATATAGATACAAAAACCATTGTTTCAACAACAGCATACTTGGTGGATGACACCTTATCATAACATGTGGTTACTTATTTTAATCCAAGAACACTCTAATAATCATGATAGAATGCATAAAGTACTTTCAGAAATAGCTTGCTTTCTAATACCTCCTGCTTCACAGTGCAGCTAATAATCACTTCTCAGGCACAGTGTTCAGAAACACAATTGCTGAGAAATACCAGCATCTCTTACATTAGAGGGATTCCGGATCCATTTCCGCAATAGCTCTGCTGTTTTAATTTAAAAGTACATATTCATGCAGTTCAAGGTATACTGAGATCTGGTTCTGGGGCTGACACTGCCTTGATTGTTCCAATGGATCACCCATGGCCCAATAAGGACAGAGGGGCTAACATCCTGTAATCTGTTTACAGATTAATCTTTTGTAACAAGTCTGTCATATCTGGGCACTGTTTTACAGTGGTTTTGCTCCTACCTAATTGAAAACACAACTGCAAATAACCAAAATACAAAGAAGCTGTATGAAAAATAATTATTAAAGAAACATGTACTAGTGTGGATCTTTTTACAAGTGCATATAACCACAGCAGCATAACTACTTCATATCACTGTATAAGCTAAGTTTTTCATCCCTTTTTAAAGGCTGAAAAAGCCCCCTTTGCCTTATACTTGAGTCAAAGTTATTATTTTACTCTTCTTCTTTTTATTGCATTTACATTATTTTACTCAATTATCATTATCATTTACTCTATTTTTATATTTATAATTTGCTTTATTATTACTGTTATTACATGTTCATTATTTTACTCTATTATTTTTATTACTTTTATTATTTTATCTTTTTTATTATTGGAAGGATGCGTAAAGCACATTTACACTGAAGAAGGTTAGAGTAATGGTTTAATCAGAGTTGGACAGTCTTATCTTAAATTACAGTTTTATGTAAATATTTATTTATTTATTTTGGGATTTATTAATCACCCATCCCAGATGGCTCTGGGCGATTTACAGTAAAAACACACAGCTACATACCTGAAACATCTAAAATATCTAACATCTAAAAACAATTGACAATCTAACAATTCTCAGCTGAATGCCTTCTCAAACGGCCACATTTTACAAGCCATGCAAAAAGATCACGGGTGGCTCTTTTGTAGGGAGGGAGGGCGTTCCGAAGTGATGGGGCGATCACCGAAAAAGCTCTACCGGGTTGATGTCAAATGGGCATCCTTACGGCCTGGGACCTGTAATAGATTCTGATGGTTTGATCGAGGTGGTCTCAAGGGTCGACACGGAGAGAGGCGTTCTTGTAGGTATGCCAGCCCTTGACCATGCAAGGCCTTAAAGGTTAGAACCAGCACCTTGTGAGTAATGCGGAACTCGACCGGAAGCCAGTGCAGTCAGTATAGGACAGGTGTTATATCGTTCCTCATGAGGGTTCCCGTGAGGAGTCTTGCCACCGCATTCTGTACTAGTCGAAGTCTCCGGGTCACCGAGAGGCTTCGACTAGTAATATTCAAAAACATTTAACCTGCTGATGCCTCAATTAATGTAATTGTATTGGTATCTATTTTTATTTTGAAATTTACTAGTAGCTGCTGCATTTCCCACCCTTGGCTTATACCTGAGTCAATACGTTCTCCCAGTTTTTTGTGAAACATTTAGGTGTTGGTTTTTATTTGAATTAGCTTATACTCAAGTATATACAGTATACCAACAAAATTCATCAGATTTCTTGTAAAGTATCACTTCAATAATGCAGTGACAGAGATGGAAAGCGAGGTGAAATCTTCTGAACAGGGGGACACATAGTAAAGCACAGGGGTCTTAAACCTTCCCTATGCGATCCAAAGCAAATTGATTGAGATAGATAGATAGATAGATAGATAGATAGAGAGGCTGGAGTTAATACCGTAGAAATGCACCTGTTTCAACTTACAAATTCATCTTCAGGAGAAACCTACAGAACCTCTTGTTTGTAACTTGGGGACTGCATGTATACCACATTTCCTTAGAGATCTAGTGTATATGTAGTTTATGGCTATTTTCCTATCTATAATATTTTTTAAAAATATGGAGCCAGACAAGAAGGGAGGAGTTGTAATGAAAGTCAATGCACACAGTCTCTTTCTGAAAATTAATTGTTGTCCATGTTTTAGGAAACAGGAACTAATTTGGTAAATATTTTAACACCCTCCACTAAATTCAGGAAAGACTAACCTGACGTATTGCCAATGCTCCTTCAGGATCTACAGTCAATTCTGCCAAGTGAACGCCAAATTCTGAAATAAAAAACGATCAGTTTCAAATGTCCTAATGATGAAGAAACTACCCTGTCATTTCATCACATATAGGACTTGATTCTTTGTTCCATTCATTTTACACAGTTCCTTCCCACTTTGGGGTTTAAACTTATCAAACATTTAACCAAAAATCCTGATAGAGAAAAGATATTTTTAATTGAATAGATGAAAGGGAAAACTCAAAGAAAAAGGTAGAAAGGGTTACATGTAGACATATGAGCTAAGAATTAAATATTTTGTCATATGAAACAATTCCTTAATCTAGCTAACAGCCGCATAAACATAATACAGAAGAGTGTGTTCCCAATGAAACAAGCTCCATAGTAACAAAATAAAGAACTCAAATTGTACATTCAGGACTTCATTTAATAAATGAAAAAAACATAAAGCAAGAGAGTAGCAGTAGCAAAAATAAAACAATCCGTCTTACCCAATCTTAAATGCATAAGGATTTAGGCCAAGTAATTTAGAAAGTAAAAAGCTGATCACTTAAATATTGTCAAGCTTTGAAGTTATAATCCTGTGACTATTTTAAATATGTATATCACATTTCAAGGCAAGAAGTATTCATAGAATAGTTCAGAGCTCAGCTAAGTAGAATGGTAGAACATTAAAAAAATTTAATAAATCTAAATGCCAAGCTTCTTCAGGTTTTAAGACTAAGATTCCAAAATGTGGAAGGGAAGAGAGGAGTCTTGATTTGGAGTGAGCATCTTAGTACTTCCCACAATTCTAGGCATGCCATATTTAGGAATACAATACAATTTTCCAAGCCCTGTATCAAAGTCATTTGATACACTTTGATAGTTTTGATCTATACATAATATTCTACTCCTAGCCAACAATATGCTGCCAACTATAACCATTTTCAATTTTTTTTGGATTTGTTACTTTTTGGAAACAAAGTCCACATTGAGGAACACCTAAATATGGCATGACTGGGACTGTGATCTCTGAGAAATATCAAGTTAAAATGTATACTTGCACCTCTTTTCAAAATAATGAAGTATGATATAAGGATGCATGATACAAAGATCAAAACTGTATAGAACAATAGTCTCATCTTGAGTAGCACGAGCAAAAAAGCTCACAGATTACTACTCTTTGCTCCTTCTCCAGGTAGCTACTACCACCACTTTTCAACATGTTGGCATTCAATTGTTTAAAGCAGTGTTTCCCAACCAGTGTGCCGTGAGCGATCATCAGGTGTGCCGTGGGAAATTGGAACCTCCAATACCCTTTCTTCCCCCTCCTGCCGAACACTTTTTCTTCTCCACTCGGGCTCCCTTCTTCCCAACCTCGCTCTGCTGCAGAAGCGGCAGTGTAGAAGAAAAAGTAAGTGTTCGGCAGGATGGGGAAGAAAAGGCGCAAAGGGGAAGGAGGAGGAAGAGGTCTCTGTCAAAAGCTGGCATGGGCAAACTTGGACCTTCCAGGAGTTTTGGACTCCAAAGTTTGGTTCAATTCCATTGTTGCAAGAGTTCAGGATGCTCTTTGATTGTGTGTTAACTATAAATCCCAGAAACTGTAATTTCCAAATGTCAAGGTCTATTTTCCCCAAACTCCATCTGTGTTCACATTTAGGCATATTGAGTATACATGCCAAGTTTGGTCCCGATCCAACATTGTTTCAGTCCACAGTGCTCTCTGGATATAGGTGAACTACAACTCCAAAACTCAAGGTCAATGCCCACCAAACTCTTATAGTATTTTCTCTTGGTTATGGGAGTTCTGTGTGGGAAGTTTGTGTCTTTCTGCCATTCCTGCCAGGTTATCTATGTTATGTTCATCAAAACAGGTCCAGGTTTCACACGGAGTGTATTTAAAAACATATTAACTATATGTGTTACTGTGTTAGAGTGTCATTTTGTGTCATTTTGGTTGGTGGTGTGCCCCAGGATTTTGTAAATGTAAAAAATGTGCCGGTGCTCAAAGAAGGTTGAAAAACACTGGTTTAAAGAACAACAATGTAATATTAATGTGTCAAACCTAAAACTCCAAATTGTTATAGTGTGCATTATACTTAATTCCATCTGGCCTTCTCTTTGCTCCCCCTTAGGAAAGCCAGTGGAATGACTCATTTGGTTGCAGACAAAGCAAACCCATGCAGGGAAATTTCTAAATGTTGTCTTATGCCAAGAATTAGCTGTGCTTCTGGTCAAGAATCTCGGTTTTGAAATGTATTATTTTTCCTGTCCAGATAATGATGTCCAAATGCACGCCTGAAGGGGAATTACACGCCCCTATTTGCATTCCCACAGGGAAAATAACTTTAGAGAAATGAACTATTATGGTCTGCAATGAGATTTCAAAAATAAGGAGGGAACTACAGCATTAGTTCCACCATTTTGAAGTAACTTGCTTAGTACTACTTGTTGACTGTGTTTTAGATTACTTCCTCAGTAAAATCAAATCATGCAAAAGACACAGGCAAAAAAAGCCAAGGGTTATCAACCATCGCAACAATGGCTCACCAAAAGGATCTTTGTTGCGAGAAACATTTTACTTCTGAGCAAAGATTATTTTCATTTTATTTCAGGATGAAACAGGAAACCGCATCAGGCAGTCTGGAGAGTACCATAAATTGTTTTCTGCCTTTTGAGAACAGACAGGAACTCTATACATTATCTAGCAACTGGATTTTATATATACTACGGTATTACTACACCATTTTTTCTTGCAGTGAAAATAAAATGACATTGTGTGCACATACTCGTATGTCAAGTCAAATGACCCTGCAAACTCAGGAATAATGGAATTGAAATATGTGCAAGCATATGCTGAAAAAAACGTTGTGTACACAAGACATCAGTTATCTCATAAAATGTGGAACTACTCTAAAGTTACTTGCTCTCCAAAAACTATTGTTGAAGCTACAAGATATACTAGTGCTCTTTCCTGCCATAGAGGAAAAGTATATTCTTTTCTCCCTCAAAGACAATCTGTCTTCACAGAAGCAGTCTTGAATTGATGTAGGAATCTTCAGGACTACTTTCCCAAGCATTTTCTATTTGCCCTATTGTAGTAATTCCACATTATACTTGATGAGGCTTTATAGCTGGCTTGTTTCTGGAAATACACTTTTGTTTTAATTTAACATGATTAAATAACTTCTGAGAGGGGTTTAACTCTTCGCAGGTATGAACCAAATTCTCAAATCATACTTTCAATGCACCCCTTTGTCCATCTCTAATTGATTGGGACTGCTACTTAGTAGAACGTATCAAAAACACCCACTCTTGCAATCTTAAGCCGCCATTATATTCTTCCCATGAGTTTTCTTCCTCCATAGCATATGAAGTATAACACTACTGAGAAACAAGATAAAGACAAAAATTAAAAAGTTTTCTTTCTTTCTTCAAAAGTTAATTAAAAATGACAGGATGTTTTCTACGGTAGGAGTAAAATGATACCATCCAAAGCAGCATTTTTGCAGTTCCCACTCTTGAGAACTATTCAGATGAACACATAGTTTATCCATCTAAAGTGATCTAGTGAACCAAAGTGATAATAGGATTGATACTGGAAGAATAAGTAGTGAGCTGTCACGGTACTTGGTACAGCACGTCAAGGCTGTTGATGTGAAAAACCTGGAAGAGCTATATATTACATCAATGATTCTCAACCTGTGGGTCCCCAGATGTTTTGGCCTTCACCTCCCAGAAATCCTAACAGCTGGTAAACTGGCTGGGATTTCTGGGAGTTGTAGGCCAAAATACCCGGGGACCCACATGTTGAGAACCACTGTATTAGATAGTGCTTCTTTATAAAGGTAAGCTTTTTATATAGCCTGGCTCAGTGTTTCTCAAACTGTGCTCCTCCTGATGTTTTGGATTTCAGATCCCAGAAATTCCAGCCAGCTTACCAGCTGTTAGGAATTGTGGAAGCTGAAGTCGAAAACATCTGGAGGAGCACAATTTGAGAAACTCTGTAGTTGATGATAGGCAAACACAACTTCAGGTGTAAGCTACTTAGCAGAGGTCTAACACGGATTCCCCCTTATCTAATCCCCTAAGACTATAATTTGGGATGGTCCCTACCGTCCCAAACAATGATGATCAGGCCCTCTCTGCCGAGGTTTTTAAGAGCTTCTTTGCAGACAAGATCTCGGCCCTCCACCGGGACCTTCCTGCCACCCTTGATACAGCTAGTGAACTCGAGACTCCGTAGCCTCTTGCTGGGCCCACCTTTGACCGGTTTTGGCCACTGGACGCAGAAGCCGTCAATAGGGTAGTGACTGCAACTAGGTCGACCACATGCTCCCTCGATCCGTGCCCCTCCTGGCTTGTGAAAGCTTGCCTGGAGGGGTTACGAGACCCTCTGTTGAGACTAATTAACACCTCCCTTGAGCAAGGAGTGTTTCCAGAGGGTTTGAAAGAGGCTGTGGTCACTCCATTGCTGAAGAAGCCGGGTTTAGACCCTACGGTCCATTCCAATTACCGCCCAGTTTCGAATCTTTCGTTTCTGGGCAAGGCAATTGAGAGGGCAGCAATGGAGCAGTTGCAGTCCTTCCTAGAGGACGCTACTTGGTTAGACCCCTTCCAGTCCGTCTTCCGTTCGGGGCATGGGACGGAGACGGTCCTGGTCTCCATCACAGACAAGCTGCGGTGCCAGCTGGATCAAGGCGGATCGGCGCTGCTCGTGTTATTGGACCTCACGGCAGCGTTCGATACTGTCGATTACGATCTTTTGACCCACAGCCTTGATGGGGCCGGGGAGAGGGGGACGGTCCTACATTGGCTGTCCTCCTTCCTCTGGAACCGCTCGCAGCGAGTGAGGAGGGGCGGGGATGTCTCCGGGGGTTCCCCACTTTGTTGTGGGGTTCCCCAGGGGGCAATCCTGTCCCCTCTATTATTTAACATCCATGTCCGACCACTTGCTCAGCTGGTCCATAGTTTTGGGCTGGTGTGTCACCAGTGCGCTGATGACACCCAGCTCGTTCTGGGGATGGAGGGCAGGCCCGGAACCGTACCCGATAATTTCCATCTGTGCCTTGAAGCCGTTACTGGATGGCTGCGAGCCTGTAGGTTGAAGGTGAATCCAGCTAAGACGGATATCCTGTGGTTGGGTCATCCAGGTGGGGTGGAGATCCAGCTTCCTTCCCTGGACGGCGTGACGCTATGTCCGTCGTCAACAGTTAAAAGTCTTGGTGTCACTCTGGACTCTCGACTGACGATGGGGATGCAAATCTCTGCCGTCAGTCGAGTTGCCTTTTTCCATCTCCGGCAGGCGAGGAAGCTGGCTCCCTACCTCTCCCGCCATGACCTAGCCACAGTGGTCCAAGCCACGGTCATCTCGAGACTGGACTACTGTAATACTCTCTACGTTGGCCTTCCTTTGTCGGTAACCCGGAAACTGAAGCTGGTCCAGAATGCGGCAGCTAGACTGTTGGCTGGCATCTCAACGACCAGCCACATAACACCTGTCTTGCGGGAGCTGCACTGGTTACCAGTGGAATGCCGGATCACCTTCAAGGTGTTGGTACTGACCTTTAAGGCCTTGAACGGTCTGGGGCCAGTGTACCTTAGGGACCGCCTCATCCCATACCGTCCCGCTAGGCCATTACGTTCAGAAGTAGGCCAACTCCTAGAGGTGCCCAGTGTTAGAACATACCACCAGACGGCAACTAGACGGAGGGCCTTCTCAGTAATTGCTCCCACCCTTTGGAATGCACTGCCTTCCGGAGTTCAAGCCCTCACGGACTTGGTGGCATCCGGAGGGCGTGCAAAACCCTCCTGTTTAGGCAGGCCTTTGGGTAACAATACTGACACTTGTAGGCTACTCTTCCTTCTTGTGCTGCGCACGCTGATGTAGCTATACACACCTGCACTATTGGCTTGTTGTGTATTTTTATTTGTGCTGTGTTTTATCTGTTTCATGGTATTTTATTCTGTTTTAATTGAATTCATGGTGTAAGTCGCCCCGAGCCACCAGGGAGTGGTGACTCACAAGTCTGAATTAATAAATAAAATAATAAATAATATATTCCATGGGAAGAATATATCTGAAGGGAGGCAGAAGCCTTGTTCTACTCAAAAAATGTGAGTTGTTTCCCAGTCTATATTTCTTAAGACACCAGGAGAAGGGGGTTGTGCAATATAAGACATTACAAAAACTATTTGTTCTCACCTTGCAGAGAGAACAAGCTAGCAGCCCAGGGATTTACTTGTCAGCCTGTGCAGCAGTCTCCGCGCCCCGGGGGGGGGGGGGCACTGGCAGCAAGGAATTTCAGCTTTCATCAACAAAGGGGTTATATGAGCTTTTTGCATTTATTAAATGTAACCTGCACCCATAGAACCATGTGTATTCAATAAACTGTATGCCATCTTGTTATACAAACGGTTTCCCCTTATTTCAGAAACTGCAGAATCTACTTTGATGGAGACCTGCATAGCGCAGGCCCTCAGAATTACTACAGAAGCCAATACTTATAGTAAAAAACTGCACAACTGGCCTTTATTCGAGTGCAGGCGCCATCAGCCAGGCTCAGTGAACACCACATACTCAGGACTGAATCTTGATCCCCGAGTGCTCTCCCTCCGCAGAACTGTGTTTAGGCTATACTGGAAGAGATCCAGAAAACCTCCAATGAGAACTGCAAAGCAATTTTACCTTCCAAGTCAGTGGAATCATGATATGACCACTAACTATTTGTTAACATATGCATCAGAATAATCTTAGCTCAAGGAACCTGTGAAAGTCTTAACCAGTTTTTGAATAAATGTGGTTCAATGAGATTATCAGGATAAGATGGAAATAAAGTTGAAGGGTGGCACATGGAGTTAAATATATAATTTGCTTTTAACAGCTTCAATTAGTTCATCAACAGCAGCCTTTTCTAGAGAAGTCAAATCAGGATTAAGTTATCATGATACTGCCTACATATGCTGCCTCCAAACAAGTGATGAAACTTCAATTGGCAGCTCCATTTCAGAGCAAGGTTGTAATTAGAGACTGTAGGCAGTATTATGTCTCACAATTTCAACATTGCTTCTGCGCTAAGTTAAAAGTGCTCTTTTTACCTTAAAATTTCAAAGTCTTAAATAGTAAAGTTCATTATATCAATAAATGGTTTATCTCACAAGAACCTGATAAAACATGGATGTCAGTCCTATTCTGTATACTTAGAATCATAGAATTGGAAGATACCTCGTGGGCCATCCAGTCCAATCCCTGCCAAGAAGCAGGACAATCGCATTCAAAGCACCCCCAACAAATGGCCATCCAACCTCTGTCCCTAACATTGCAAGGGACAAAACTTTCCCTGTTCTAACACCTGCTCTAAAGAGAGGCCCCTTTGACTGACAGTATTAAACAATCATCTTTCAGTAGGCCTTCCTCCGTGCTGTAATTTAACAATAGGATATTGGTGATATGATTTTAATGTCTAATTTGATATTTAAAATTTTTGTTTTTTTATTTGAAACAAATAAATGTTTATATTTTTAATTATTTTTAGGGTTCCCCTAAAAAGAAAAAAAATAGACAAAAGTATTTTGAATAAAAAATAGACTATATTTTAGAACAAAAGCAATCTCATGCTGGAAATACATTACAGATGAGTAATACTGCATTCAAGGTGGGCATAACAGGGAGGAACCCAAAGAAAGTGTTTTTCTCCCACCCCCTTTATTGACTTCCTACAAGCTGGGAAGAGGCCCTGGAGACTTGCTGCCTGAGGGTTTCCTAGTGGGCACATTTGCAGAGCTCCTAAAGGCAAGAGAAGCAAGCAAACAGATGAGGCAGGAGAAGGACAGTGGGATGCTTATTTGGTGTGGTAAGCAGATAGGAATGTGAGAGAGTCTCTGGCTCTCAGAGTAGCCTGGAGTCTGGCTCAATTGTAGAACTTTTCACCTTTCTCCCATACTCGGTTTACTTGGCATCTACAGGGAACAACACCTGAGAAGCCTGGTTTTCTTTCTCCTGGCCTAGAGATGTGAAAGTGGAGGGACAGAAAAACTTCAGGGGAAAAAACACATTTAAAACATTTTTATCCCTTATACAGTATGTCGGAGTAATTTTTGATCTCCCGCCCTGGAAATGAAAAAATGGATTATGGAATATTTCAATGTTTAAGACAGGAAGTTCACATATTTACTACCCCAAAAATAATTTCTAAAATCTACATTAAAGGAGAATATTTACGCCAAAATATGTACAGTTACAGATAACTACAATTCCTGGTCTTGATTTCCTTTTCTCTGTTCACTTTGCTGCAAAAAATGTCTGCTCAACACTATAGAGAACTAGTGGAGACTAGTGTGTAAAGACTTTGGAGTTTGGTTTTTTTTTTTGCTATTCCAGTTCTAACAAAACTGACTGAAATGCTATCTAGTGCTTTATTCTGTTAAACTCAGTCCACAATTATATACACCCAACTGAATATGAGTTCAGAGTGAGGATAGCAGACACATATAAAGCTGGAACCACAAGCAAATTCTTATCTCAGCAAACTCCTCTCACACATTTTCATCTCAAGCTATACCTTCAGCTTCCAACAGTAAGAGTAAATCCATCTCTAGTTTTCCTAACAGTAACAGTAAATCCATCTCTAATTATACTTCAACTCTGTAATGTAAACACATAATATTCTCCTTACAGTTTGTATTTCTCTATTCTCATGTGTCACACCCTTCATGGGGAAGATGTATAATTAAACTGATATCCAGCCTCACTATAGATGCTATTCCAAATGAAACTTATGGACTGCTTCATAAACAGCTCTATGAGTTAACAATTGCACAGATACACATTTTGCACTAAATTAAGCTTATAAAAGGGGGTGATCAAGGGTTTCAGGAGCAGCAAAAGGTCCATCTAAGTAACTGGAGAGGGTAATACTGTTTATGATTACTATTCCAACTGGTATTGCATTGACAGTCAGCGGTTCTGACACAATTCAGAGCCTTGGGATCGAGGCTTTTTGAGCAACATAAAGTAAACTAGTGTCAACTTCCCTACGTTTTCCCTTTCAAAACAATACTCTACTATAAGTTCAGCCAAAGTGTAAAAAATAAATAACACTCACACACACAAAAAAACAAGTAGAAAATTTGATGGCCATGAGACAGATAAAAGTTAGAAGGCCTGACTACCCATGGTGGTTCCTTGTTCATACTATATCATCATACCATCTATCACATCATGGGACACCAAGCTCTTCAAACTTCAGGTTAGTACTCCTACAATGAGGAAACATAAAATGTAATCCTTTGAAAGTGAACCATGAAAAGATCTCCCAATAACCTCTTAATGGGCTTCCTGAATCTTACTGAGGAATCAAAGCATTCTTCATTCTTTAATAATACATATGGGTGTTTTAAAATTAAGTTAATAAGTTTTTTTCCTGTTATGGGTTCATATAACAGGCAAGATTACCTCTTCTGTCTCCTTCCACCCCTAAACTCAGCAATAACATCCACCTTTGCACTCTATGGGTATCTTCAATTAGGTTGCATTACACTGAGAGGTTGTATCAACTGCAAGATTATTAAACTGATGGTCTGGGGAAAAAAATCCTTAAACAGCATTAAACTTGTTTAAAAAGAAAGAGCTGTAGGTCATGATCAGAAGCAGAGTATATGCAGAAAGACATATTGGGGCAAACTTTTGAAACAAGTCACAGTATCACAAAAGTACTAAATTGGTCATGACCTGCTTCTGAAAATGGCCACGGCTGTCTTTTTAAAATGCAGCTCTACCTGCATTTATGACATTTTTGCACCATGATGGCCTAACGGCAATCCTGACCTCCCACACAATGCCGCTTGCTATTTCAATAAGTTTCTGTTCTCTCCTCATTAGTCATTTATAATACATACTTTGGACAAGGAAGAGGAAAAGACTGAAATTGCATTTGCTAATGAAAATGTGCTATTTTAAAATTATTATTTATTTCCAACATTTCTACCCCGCTCTTCTCTACCCCCGAGGGGGGACTCAGAGTGGCCTAACAAAAGGCACAATTCGATGCCAACATAATAAATACAATACAAAACCGAAAACATACAGAATTAAAACACATTACAATACAATTAACATTAACACATCATACACATTCTCTTAAGTTAAAACAGGGCTGTCCAACTGGCGGCCCGCGGGCCGGATCCGGCCCCCAGTACCTTCCCTACGGCCCCCTACCCTTTTAAAAAAGAAATCGGCTGGTTGTTTTTGTTTTTTTTCCGCAGAGGGGCGGGGCTGGGAGGAGGAGCAGGCTCCCCCCCTACTCTCTCCCTCCCCCCCGCCAATCGGCGCTCGCGCCGGCGCAGTCACACCGGTGCAGGCGCTCTCGCCGGCGCAGTCACATTCTCGCTGGCGCAGTTGTACTCTCGCCGGCGCAGGCACACTCGCCGGCGCAGGCGCACTCTTGCCGGGCGCCGGTGGCCTGGCCGCGCCGCGAAGGCCTAGCCGCGGCTGCGAAGGTTCAGCTGCGGCGCGGCGGCCTGCGGCGGCCTGGCCCAGTTCGCGGCGGTACTCCCGCCTCCTCCGCGGCCACCTCAGGAGCCCCAACTGCCGCCCGGCCTTCTTTCCTCCCCCTTCCCTCTCTTTCTCCTTACTCCCTTCCTTTCCTTCCACTCTTTCCTCTTTTCTTCCTTCTTTCTTCCTCCCTCCCTTTCACCTTCTTTCCATCCATCCACCCTTTCCTCCTCCCTCCCTTCTTCCTCCTCTCTTTCTCCTTCCTTCCTTCCACCCATCCATCTACCCTTTTGTCCTTCCTTTCAACTGTTCTCCCTCCCTCCTTGCCCCTCTTTCACCTTCCTTTCTTTCTTTCCTGCCACCCTTTTATCTTTTCTTCCTTCTCACTTTCCCTCCTCCCTTTCCTCCCTCCATCCTTCTCTTCTTCCCCTCCTTCCTTCCTTCTCCTGTTCATATTTGGGCATATTGAGTATTCATGCCAAGTTTGGTCCTGATCCAGCATTGTGCTCTCTGGATGTAGGTGAACTACAACTCCAAAATTCAAGGTCAGTTCCCAAGCAAACCCTTTCAGTACTTTCTGTTGGTAATGAGAGTTCAATATGCCAAGTTTGGTTCAATTCCATTGTTGCAAGAGTTCAGGATGCTCTTTGATTGTGTGTTAACTATAAATCCCAGAAACGGTAACACTCAAATGTCAAGGTCTATTTTCCCACAACTCCATCTGTGTTCACATTTGGGCATATTGAGTATTCATGCCAAGTTTGGTCCAGATCCATCATTATTTGAGTCCACAGTGCTCTCTGGATGGAGGTGAACTACAACTCCACAACTCAAGATCAATGCCCACCAAAGCCTTCCAGTATTTCCTGTTGATCATGGGAGTTCTGTGTGCCAAGATTGGTTAATTCCATCATTGGTGGGGTTTAGAATGCTCTTTGATTGTAGGCGAACTACTCATCCCAGCAACTACAACTCCCAAATGTCAAGGTCTATTTTCCCCCAAATCCACCAGTGTTCACATTTGGGCATATTGAGTATGGGGGCGGAGCCGGGGAGGGGGCGGAGCCGGGGGCGGGGCCAGACCCTTCGGCCCCCCAAGTCATCAGTGACCGGCAATCAGGCCCCTGGTCCGGTAGATGTTGGACAGCACTGAGTTAAAACATTCAAATAGAACCATTCCTCCCTCTCCCTTATATATTTATATGTGTGCGTGCGTGTGCTTTGATGGGAGGGAGGTCTACACTAGAATTTCCACAGGAGAAATGTATTACCTCTACATACGCCATAACTAATAGTGATACTAAGATTTTTGCTTCCGTATGCAGTAATCTCTCCCCATTTGCAGGGGTTAGGGACACAAGAGAACTGCCGATTAAAAAATGCCAATGTTTCTAAAACGAGTAATCATATACAAACCCCAGGATTGCATAATGGATTTGGAATATATATTTGGAGACTCTACAATAATGTATTTGCTTTTAAATGCTTATTTATATTTTATTTTATAGGTGATTTTATGTGTTATATATGCTGATAGTTTTGGACTTCTGTTGCTTTTTTACATGTTGTAAGCTTTTGTGGGAGAAAAGCAGGATACAAATCATATTAATAATAATCTCTATAGGAATGTTGGTCTTCCAGCATTATTATTATTATTGTTATTATTATTATCTTGCTTTTCTCCCCTGGGTGTGATTCAAAGCGGCACACAATGGTTAAAAACAACAAAAGTTACATAACATAAAAATGCAACAAAAACATCATATAAGCAAAGTAAACAGAAATACATACTACATAAGCCAAATTTAACAAATTAATTAAATCACAATACCATTAAAAAATCCCTCAGGCCATTAAGGATATCAATTAAAAGCGTTACTCTAGGCTCCTAAAAACTCAATTTCCTTTAGACCAGTGGTTCTCAACCTGTGGGTCCCCAGATGTTTTTGGCCTTCAACTCTCAGAAATCTTTAACAGCTGGTCAACTGGCTGGGATTTCTGGGAGCTGTAGGCTAAAATACCTGGGGACCCACAGGTTGAGAATGATGCTTTAATTTTATGAGATGTGTTATATTTGTTTGTGTTTTATTGTTTACCTGTGCGGCATTGTGTTTTTTTCAGATTTGTAAGCCGCCTTGAGTCCCCTATTGGGAGGGGAAAGGTGGGGTAGAAATGAAGTAAATAATAAATAGGCCAGGTTAAAATATTGCTGGTCCTAAATAGCATTCCAACAATATACAATTGCCTATTGTTGATCTTCAGGAAAGGCCTGGTTCCATAAAAAGTCTGAGTTTATGATCAAATTCCAGTTGAAACTATTGATCTGCATCGCAGGTCCTATGTTCTTAGAGAGGTGTTCACTCTAGAAATCTCTAGGCCAGGGGTGCTCAGAACGGTGATCGCGATCACCAGGGTGATCTTCGGGCCTCATCCTGGTGATCTTCAGGCCCCTGACCAGGTTTTTTGCTGTTGGTCCTCTTCACGCGCCCCTGCACGTTGCAAAGAAGTCCTCCGTCGTTGCTCCTCCCCGCTCCCTGCTCGCGTGCCACCTCCAAAAGCTCCAGAGTCCAAGAGGCAGAATGGGCCCCCTCTTTTGGATTCCTCCTCCTCCCTCCGTCCTTCTCCAGCCACTCAGAGTCGTAGGAGACCAAAGGGGGCGGGCCTGGATGACGCAATGCATGGCTGGCCCCCACACGCATGCGCAGAAGCGCCCATTTTGCTTCTCTGACTTCTCGTGAGCTCTTGGAGGCGGCACGCATGCTGGCGGCGTGGAAATAGGAGCAACGACGGAGGAGAAGAAGAAGGATGCTTTGGGGTCATTTCCTTACCGCATCTCAAAGGTCGGTCTTTTTACTTTGGGGGCGTTGCTTGATTGTTCTGTGGCATGTCTCTTTGTTTATTTTTAATGTTTAAAAATGGCCTTTTAGCTCCAAAGCCTCTCTGCTTGCTTTGTTCCTTGAGAAATATATGTTGGGGAATATGGAAATGTGGGAGAAATGGGGTGGTTGGATGTATTTTTGCATGCCCCTTTGTTTACCTTGCTGAGTATTAAATGGCCTTGCAGTTCAACAGCCTCTCTTCTTACTTTCTGGCTGATAATATATGTTGGGGAATATGGAAATGTGGGAGAAATGGGGTGGTTGGATGTATTTTTGCATGCCCCTTTGTTTACCTTGCTGAGTAATAAATGGCCTTGCAGTTCAACAGCCTCTCTTCTTACTTTCTGGCTGATAATATATGTTGGGGAATATGGAAATGTGGGAGAAATGGGGTGGTTGGATGTATTTTTGCATGCCCCTTTGTTTACCTTGCTGAGTATTAAATGGCCTTGCAGTTCAACAGCCTCTCTTCTTACTTTCTGGCTGATAATATCTGTTGGGAATATGGAAGTGTGGGAGAAATGGGGTGGTTGGATGTATTTTTGCATGCCCCTTTGTTTACCTTGCTGAGTAATAAATGGCCTTGCAGTTCAACAGCCTCTCTTCTTACTTTCTGGCTGATAATATGTGTGGTAATATGGCAGTGTGGGAGAAATGGGGTGGTTGGTTGCATTTTAATGCTCTGTTTTATATTGTTGTTATTAAATTGAAATGTTGATGTTTTATAACTTCATTTTATGTAAACTGCCCCGAGCCTGCTGGAAGGAGCGGTACATAAAAATGAATAATAAATATAAATAAAGAAATAAGAAAATAGTTATACGTTTTACGTTTCTGGGTAGGTGATCTTTGGGGCTTGGTTTTTTAATCAGTAGCTCCCATGCTGAAAAAGTGTGAGCACCCCTGCTCTAGGCCCTGCAACAGGATTCATGTGTGATCCTGGACTCATCGCTAAGCCTGGATCCCCAGGTTTCAGCGGTGACCAGGGAAGCATTTGCACAGTTACAACTTGTGTGCCAGCGGTGCCTGTAACTTGGGAATTCTGAGTTGGCCACAGTAGTCCACGCTCTGGTTACATCCTGTATAGCTTACTGCAAGGCGCTCTACTAGGGGTTGCCTTTGAAGACTGTCTGGAACAGACCTGGGCAATTGCCGGCCCTCCAGGTGTTTTGGACTTCAAATCCCAGAAATCCTAACAGCTGGTAAACTGGCTAGGATTTCTGGGAGTTGAAGTCCAAAACACCTGGAGAGCCAGCAATTGCCCAGGTCTGGTCTGGAAGCTTCAAATGGTCCAACTAACGGCAGCCAGATTGCTAACAGCTGCGGCGCTCAGGGAGCGTAAAACTCCTCTGTTGTGCCAGCTCCATTGGCTGTCAGTTTGCTACCGGGCACAATTCAAAGTGCTGGCTTTGGCCTATAAAGCCCTAAACGGTTCTGGCCCAACTTACATGTCCGAATGCATCTCCCCTTATGAACCATCTAGAACAGGGGTGCTCATTAGGTAGCTCGGGAGCTACTAGTAGATCTTCGGCCCTCTTCCAGGTGATCTTCAGGCCTCACCAGCTGGATGGGGCGCTCCTGCCATGCGCGCGCACACCCTGCGTGCATGCGCGCTCCTGCTGCTGGCTTCTGCTCTCACGGTGCTTCTTTCGCCTGCAGGGCATTGCAGGAAGAAGGAAGCACGAGGCGGGGCCTCTGGAGGGAGCGCCCTGCCTCTCTCTCGTCCAGCAGCAGCTGTGTAGCCTCCATTGCCGGCGAGACAGGCAGGGCGGAGCACTCCCTCTGGACGCCCCGCCTCGTGCTTTCTCCTTCCTGCAATGCCCCGCAGGCGGAAGAAGCGCTGCACGAGTGGAAAACAGCAGCAGGAGCATGCGCGGTGGCAGGAGAGCACGGCGGCGGGGGCAGGTAGATCTTTTGGACTTGGTTGCTTTAAGAGTAGCTCGCATGCTGAAAAAGTGTGAGCACCCCTGATCTAGAACCTTAGGATCATCTGGGGAGGCCCTGCTCTCGTTACCGCCTACATCAGTGTTTCGCACAATAGTACATTTATCAAGCAGGGATTCAGAATGCTTCTTTGACTGTAGATGAACTATAAATCCTGTGCAACTATAACTCCCAAATGTCAAGGTCTATTGTTCCAACTCCACCAGTGTTCGATTTGGGCATATTGGGTATCCATGCCAAGTTTGGTCCAGGATCCATAATTGCTTGAGTCCACAGTGCCTGGTGTGCATGTAGCCAGGTGGGGGCTAAGGGGCTTCAGCCCCCGAAATTCTCAGGGTGGTCCGCGAAAAGGCCTTACTGGTACATTATTTAAACTGTAATGTTTATTCATATCATGATCTGATCACCATGCTCATTATATCCCACATTCATGGGGGTTATTGGGATAACAATACAAGATTTGCTAGGGTAGACCCTCTTCCACCCAGTCTCAGCCTCCGAACCAAACTCAGCCCCCCGAAACAAAATCCTGGCTATGGCCCTGACAGTGTTCCTTGTAGGGAGGTGCACTACAGCTCCAAAACTCAAGGTCAATGTCCATCAAGCCCTTCCACTATTTAAGATCATGGAGTTCTGTGTACCAAGTCTGTTTTTCAATTCCATCGTTGGTGCAGTTCAGAACACTCTGGATTTTAGGTACTATAAATCCCAGCAACTACAACCCCAATGACAAAATCAATCCCTACCGACCCACTCATTAAAATTAGGGAGTAAAATTAGGTATTTGTGCCAAATTTGGATATTGACGTTACGATTCATACCAGTAGCAAAACTACAGTTATGGAGTAGCAAAAAATAATGTTATGGTTGGGGTCACCACAACATGAAGAACTGTATTAAGGGGTCATGGCATTAGGAAGGTTGAGAAACACTGGCCTACATCACAAGTACGTTTGGCGGAGACGAGAGACAGGGCCTTCTCGGCGGCGGCCCCTCGGCTATGGAACACCCTCCCTAAATAAATGCCATTTTTAATCAAATCCGCAAAACTCTGAACAAGAATTCAGGAGGGTTAACTCTAAAGCGAAGCACAAATTAAGTCTGTACTTAATTATCATCATCACCATGTATTTAAACAGCACCATGGCTGTACATGGCACCTTCTGAGGGAATGAATAATGAACCCATGCCCTGCCCTCAGGCTGACAGTCTGTGCATGGAGAGAGGCAGGTAAGGGATTAGTATAATGATGTTCACACACTCCAGCAGCGTCGTTGGCTTTGGTTCAGGTTCACGTCAGGTGCGTCCACACGGTGGAATTAACGCGGGTTGGTACCACTTGCACTGGCAGGGCTCCATGCTATGGAATCCTGGGGTTTGTAGTTTGATGAGGCGCCATGCGGCGCCTCATCAAACTACAAACCCCAGGATTCCATAGCATGGAGCCCTGCCAGTGCAAGTGGTACTAACCCGCGTTAATTCCACCGTGTGGACGCACCCTGAGGAGGCCTCGCTCCCTCTCACCTTCTGTCACTTCCAGCACCTTCACTTGCTCCTCGGCCGCGGCGCGCACGCCCTGCACGGGGCACAGGATGCCATTCAGAGTCTCCACCAGCGCCTCCTTCAGCCCCTGAGCCACGGGGCCCAGGCCGCCGGGCCCCACCGCCGACATCCCGGCGGGAAAGAAGAGAAGGGGATCCGCCCCGGAAGGAAGGAAGGACTGAGGGGAGAGAGGAAAGGGCCTGCTGCTGCTGCGGATGCCGCCGCCACCGCGCGCCAAACGCAGCCGCGCGACGCCGCACGCACTCACGCACGCACGCACAGCGTATCCCCTGCCCAGGCTCTCTGCCACAGCGACCCCCGCGGTCGGTGGAGGAACTGCAAGCAGGGGGGCGCTTTTCGCTCGCATTATTGCAGTGGTTTCCCCTGCTGTCTTCCTGTCCGGTTGTCAGTTGCTCAGAAGGTGTCTCGTACTTAATCCCGAGAAGGGGTGCTCTGCAATAGCTTCCCCTCCCGCACTTCGTGAGTTAATTGGTCCCTATTTTCTTACTTTGTTTCGATCAAAACTTATAAAAACTTATATTAATTTATACTTAATCCTCTTAAGATAGTCAATATACTTGCTCCAATTAGTTCTGTTTTCATATGCTCTATTTTGTGCAACTTTCTGCGTCAGCAGATCCATATTCATAATGTCATATGCCTTTTTTAACCAGTCCTCTGCGGTTGGAACCTCTTTTAATTTCCAAAATCTCGCCAGACTTATCCTAGCTGCTGTTGCCAAATTAAAAAAAAATTGTCATCGTTATTGTCCAACTCAGTGCTGTCCAACTTCTACGGGGTCCAGGGCCGGATAAGAGGTCACTGATGACCTAGAGGGCCGCTCGGCCCCAACCCCAGGCCCCAACCCCAGGCCCCGCCCCTCCTAAAACGGCCGAAAAAGGGCAGAAGGCGGTGTCAAGAGCAGCGCGTCACAGGCCTGGCGTGACGCGCTGCCCCCCTGGCACCGCCTACTCCTTTCGGCGCCCCTCCCTTCCTAGGGCGGGGGCGCCGAAAGGAGAGTAGCGGTGCCAGGAGCAGCGCGTCGCGCCAGGCCTGTGACGCTGCTCTTGGCGCCGCCTACTCCTCCTGGCGCCCCCGCCGCCCTAGGAAGGGAGGCCGCCGAAAAAGGAGGGTAAGCGTGCCAGGAGCAGCGCGTCACGCCAGGCCTGTGACGCGCTGCTCTTGGCGCCGCCTACTCCTCCTTTCGCGCCCCCTCCGCCCTAGGAAGGGAGGGGCACCGAAAGGAGTAGGCGGTGCCAAGGAGCAGCGCGTCACGCCAGGCCTGTGACGCTGCTCTTGGCGCCCGCCTACTCCTCCTTTCGGCACCCCCCTCCGCCCTAGGAAGGGAGGGCACCGAAAGGAGGAGTAGGCGGTGCCAGGAGCAGCGCGTCACGCCAGGCCTGTGACGCTGCTCTTGGCGCGCCTACTCCTCCTTCGGCGGGCGCCCCCCGCCCTAGGAAGGGAGGGGGCGCCGGAGGAGTAGGCGGTGCCAAGGAGCAGCGCGATCACGCCAGGCCTGTGACGCTGCTCTTGGCGCCGCCTACTCCTCCTTTCGGCGCCCCCTCCGCCCTAGGAAGGGAGGGGCACCGAAAAGGAGTAGGCGGTGCCAAGGCTGCAGCGTCACGCCAGGCCTGTGACGCTGCTCTTGGCGCCGCCTACTCCTCCTTTCAGCGCCCCCCTCCGCCTAGGAAGGGAGGGCGCCGAGGAGGAGTAGGTGGTGCCAGAGCAGCGCGTCACGCCAGGCCTGTGACGCTGCTGTTGGCGCCGCCTTCTGCCCTTTTTCGGCGGCTCCCCCGCCCTAGGTAGGGGGGGCGCGAAAGGAGGAGCTGCTCTCTTCCTCCTCCCTGCCCCGCCCCCGGCCCCCCGCCATTTTTAAAAAATTGATTTTTTTTTAAATTTAAAAATGGCGGCTGAGGGCATAGGTGGGCCGTGTCCAACAGGCTACGGGGCCGGATCCGGCCCTGGGGCCGCCAGTTGGACAGCCCTGGTCCAACTCAAAGTCAAAAATCCCCAATAAAAAATATTCTGGTTTGAAGTCAAACTTTCTTTGTAAAATGTCTCTTAACCTCCTGTATATTTCCCACCAGTATTTCTTGACCACCTTACACTCCCACCATACATGTAAATATGTCCCTATATTCCTTCCACATTTCCAACATTTCCCATTCAATTGTCCTTTGCTATATTTTGAGAGCTTTTCCGGTGTTACATACCACATGTAGAAGACCTTAATCCAATTTTCCTTGATCTCGGAAGCATAGGCATATTTTAATTTTTTGCACCACACTTCTTCCTAAAGCAGTTTTTGGTACTTTCTGTGGAGGAGAAAGGTCAGAGAGTGATGCTGCACACGTGTAGAGCTTTGAAAAGTGGGTTTCTGTGCCAAGAATCAGGCAGGCACTTGTTCCGTGAATGTAACACTGTGATTGGTGCTTCTAATCAATGCTGTGATTTGTTAAAAGTACACCCCGTGCCTAGCGTGAGATAACGTAGGCTTAGATTGGTCTAACAGTACAAGATGTGCTATTGGGAGACGTTAGTGCCAGAGGGAGAAGAACTGCGCATGTACAGAGGGATTCAGGCCCATCCTTTGCTGGCAAGGAAAGGCAGAATGTGAAATGTTGCAAATCGAGTACATGAGCGTCCCAGGCCACTGATATGTACTGTGAGAAAGAACTAACTTAGAAATATCCATTGTTCTAACCCATAGGTGGGGTTTTGAGATGTGATGCTAATGGAAATGTAATGTTTTATTGGATTAATGAAATGCCATGTAACACCAGCCAATTATGATTGTGTAAAATCCATGAAGGAGGGCGGGCTTTTCCGAGATGCCGCCATGGGGGTATATATGCTTTGTACTGAGTGACCAGGGCCGTTTGCCCCTGATCAACAGCTTGTTCTGTTTGGCAATCCCCACCAGCTGGTGTTATCAATAAATCTCTTTGATTTCACACGAGCAGTGAAGTTGTTGCGTCTCTTCCTCATCCCTGCCGCCCGCACGTCCGCGCACCTGTTGGTAAGAGGTCCTTTGCCAATCTGGAGTTCCATAACTCCCTAATTTGCTGCTTCATTCCCATTTGTTTAAGTTTATCGTGTGACCTACCAACCTGGCCCATTTTACCATTACTTCCTTTACCAAATTGTCCTCCGTGTCCCAGGTTAGTAACATCTGATAAGTCTTCTGTATTATCTTTTTTTCCGATTTTCCGATTCTGGACCATGTGGATTCTGTTAACACGAATCCCTTTTTTTGGTCTTGTTTGTAGCTCTCTTTTATCTGCCAATAGTGGAGCCATGTAACACTAGGTTCCAACTTCTGAATCTCTTCAAGCCTCTTTAGTTCCGTTTTTTGTCCTTTTATCTGTAAAATGTTCTTGTATGTTAGCCACCTTTCTTTTGGGATTTCCCTCTTGTGGTCCGCCTCATTGGGAGAGAACCATAAGGGAGTTTTGTTGCATATCCTCTCTTTATATTTGTCCCACACCTTGATGAGCGCAGCCCTTATGAAGTGGTTTTTAAAAAAAATTTCAATTCTAACCTTATCCCTCCATAAGTAGCTGTGCCAGCCCCAAAACAGATCTTCCCCTTCCAGGGCCAATAATTTTCTTTTCTCTAGGGTTATCCATTCTCTCACCCATGAGAGCGCTACTGATTCATAGTAAATCTGTAAGTCTGGTAGGGCCAAACCTCCTCTTTTAGTAGTATCCTTCAGTTGTTGATAGCCTATTCTGGCTCTTTTGCCCTGCCATACAAATTCGAGGATATCTTTCCTCCAACTGTTCAACAAAAACTTTGACCTTAAAACTGGGATGGTCTGGAAAAGAAATAGAACTTCTGGTAGAACAGACATCTTAATTACGGCTATTCTACCCAGCAGTGACAGTTGCAGTTTACCCCACTTTTTCATTTCTCAACCTTCTTAACGCCGTGACCCTTTAATACAGTTCCTCATGTTGTGGTGACCCCCCCCCCCCAACCATAACATTATTTTCGTCGCCACTTCATAATTATTACAAAGTTGAAATAATTAATACAGTCTTTGCCAACCTTTTTTGAAACCGCGGCACACTTTTTACATTTGCAAAATCCTGGGGCACACCACCAACCAAAATGACACAAAAGGACACTCTAATACAGTAATGCAGTGTTTCTCAACCAGTGTGCCGTGAGCGATCATCAGGTGTGCCGCGAGAAAAGCTCTCTGCCCCCTTTCCTCCCCCCTCCTCCTGCCGAACTCCTGCTGCTTGGGAGAGGAGGAAGGGCCAGATGGCGGCAAAGAAAAAGAAGGGACCGGGGCGCCGCCTCCTTCGGCCGTTTCTCCAACCAGCCTCCAATCCGCCATGACTCTCGCCCCTTGCTTGTTGAAGCCGCGCGGAGGAGCCCTGCCTACTGAAGCCTGTCCACCGCTCATGCTCCTCCTCTGTGGGAGAGCTGAAGCCGGGGGGGAGGGGAGGCATGACGCAGCCTGGCTCCGCTCCTTCCCCCCCGGCTTCAGCACTCCCACAGCTTTGCCAGCCTTGAGGGGGCAGTGCCAAGCCAGCGGTGGCAGAGACAGCACAATGCTGGCTTGGCACTGTCCCCTCAAAGCTGGCGAAGCTGTGGGAGAACTGAAGCCGGAAAGAGGGTTCAGGGCATGGTGCGGCCTGGCTCCGCCCCCTCCCCCGGCTTCAGCGCTCCACAGCTTGCCAGCCTTGAGGGGCAGTGCCAAGCCAGCGGTGGCAGAGACAGCACAATGCTGGCTTGGCACTGCCCCTCAAAGCTGGCGGCTGTGGGAGAACTGAGCCGGAAAGAGGGTTCAGGGCATGGTGCGGCCTGGCTCCGCCCCTCCCCCGGCTTCAGCACTCCCCCAGCTTTGCCAGCCTTGAGGGGGCAGGCCAAGTGCGATCAAGCCAGCATTGTGCTGGCTTGGCACTGCCCCCTCAAGGCTGGCGAAGTTATGGGAGCACTGAAGCCGGAAAGAGGGTTCAGGGCATGGTGCGACCTGGCTCCGCCCCTGGCCCTTGACCAAAGGCTGGCACTGCCCCCTCAAAGCTAGGCGAGGCTGTGGGAGAACTGAAGCCGGAAAGGGTTCAGGGCATGGTGGCCTGGCTCCGCTCCCACAGCTTCAGCGCCAGCCTTGAGGGCAGTGCCAAGCCAGCGGTGGCAGAGCCAGCACAATGCTGGCTTACCCCCCCTCAAAGCTGGCGAAGCTGTGGGAGACCTGAAGCCGGAAGAGGTTCAGGGCATGGTGCGGCCTGGCTCCGCCCCTCCCGGCTTCAGCGCTCCCACAGCCGCCAGCCTTGAGGGGCAGTGCCAAGCCAGCGGTGGCAGAGCCAGCACAATGCTGGCCTTGGCACCCCTCAAGGCTGGCGAAGTTATGGGAGAACTGAAGCCGGGGAGGGGTGGGGCATGGCGTGGCCTGGCTCCTCCCCCTCCCCGGCTTTGGCACTCCCAGCAGGTCACCACCCCCAGCCGTTCTTTACTGTTACAGTATCATTTTGTGTCATTTTGGTTGGTGGTGTGCCCCTGGATTTTTTTAATGTTAAAAGTGTGCCACGGCTCAAAAAAGGTTGGGAAACACTGCAGTAATACATATAGTTAATATGTTTTTAAACTTATTTATACACTCAGTTTGAAACCTGGGCCTGTTTCGATGAACACAACATAGATATCCTGGCAGGAATGGCAGAAAGACACAAACTTCCCACACAGAACTCCCCATAACCAAGAGAAAATGCTATAAGAGTTTGGTGGGCATTGACCTTGAGTTTTGGAGCTGTAGTTCACCTATATCCAGAGAGCACTGTGGAGTCAAACAATGTTGGATCAGGACCAAACTTGGCATGAATACTCAATATGCCCAAATGTGAACGCAGATGGAGTTCAGGGGAAATAGACCTTGACATTTGGGAGTTGTAGTTGCTGGGATTTATAGTTCCCCTACAATCAAAGAGCATTCTGAACCCCACCAATGATAGAACTGGGCCAAACTTCCCACACAGAACCCCCAGGAGGTCTCTAGTTGGGGAAAGGGAGGTGGGCCTTCCCAATGCATGGAGAGGGAGAGACCAAGTAGACAACGGGTGGAGAGGAGGGGTGTTTGTAATTTTGTGCCTTTTTTCGAGGTAGGTTTCTTAGGGTTTTTATACTTCAACACACTAGACTCTCCCCCCCCCCTTTCCTGGAGGTTCAGATTTCCCACAGCACACCTGATGATCGCTCACGGCACACTAGTGTGCCCCGGCACACTGGTTGGGAAAAACTGCCTCATGTTGTGGTGACCCCCTACCATAACATTATTTTCGTCGCCACTTCATAATTATTCCAAGTTGAAATAATAAATAAATAAATAACTAATATTAATAATAACTCTAATTTTGCTACTGTTATTAACCATAATGTAAATATCTGACATGCAGGATGTATTTTCACTCAATGGACCAAATTTGCCACAAATACCTACATTTGAATACTGCTGGGGTTGGGGGCAGGTTGATTTTGCCATTTGGGACTTGTAGTTGCTGGGATTTATAGTACACCTACCATCAAAGAGCATTTTAAACTCCACCAATGATGGAATTGAACCAAACTTGGCACACAGAACTCCCATGACCAACAGGAAATACTGGAAGGGTCTGATGGGCACTGAGTTTAGGAGTTGTAGTTCACCTACACCCAGAGAGCACTGTGGACTCAGACAATGATAGATCTGGACCAAACTTGCTGCGGATACTCAATATACTCAAGATGTGAACATTGGTGGAGTTTGGGGAAAATAGCCCTTGACATGTGTGAGTTGTAGTTGCTGGGATTTATAGTTCACCGACAATCAAAGAGCATTCCGAAGCCCGCCAATGAGAGAATTGGGCCAAACTTCCAACACAGAACCCCCATGACCAACAGAAAATACTGTGTTTGGAGACCCCTCTGACACTCCCTTGTGACCCCCCCCCCAGGGGTCCCGACCCCCAGGTTGAGAAACACTGCATTATTGCATCTTTAAAGAATGGGAGAGGTTTGATGATGATGATGATATTCTCCCATATGGGTCTGAAACATGGGTCACCTATCGCCAACACCAACGACTCCTCGAACGCTTTCATCAGCGCTGTCTTCGCTCAATCCTAAATGTATACTGGACTATGTGACGAATGTTGCTGTCCTTGAGTAAGCAGGAGTCACCAGCGTTGAGGCCATGTTAATGAAAACACAACTGCGCTGGGCAGGGCATGTCTCTAGGATGGAAGACCACCACTGACCTAAGATGCTACTCTATGGTGAACTTGCCACAGGTCAGCGCAAGACAGGCACCCCAGAAAAGAGATATAAGGACTCCCTGAAGCAAGATCTCAGGCTCGGCCAGTTTGATCACCAACAATGGTCCACCCTGGCCTCACATCGGGAGGCATGGAGACACACTATCCACAATGCTGCGGCCTCTTTTGAGAAGTCATGCCGAACGAGTCTCGAAGAGAAACGACAACGCAGAAAGAGCCGCAACTTGGAAAGAACATCACCCAAGGAGACTTTCTGCTGTGCTTTCTGCAACCAGACTTGCCTATCTCAGATTGGCCTTTTTAGTCATCAGCTCGCTTGTAAAAAGTGTGGGATGAGTCCTTTCTAAGAATCTTTGTTCACAAAGTAATGCCGAGAGAGAGAGAGAGAGAGAGAGAGAGAAGAAGGCATCCATTCTTACACATCTCGAGTCTCAATATTCTGTATGTATTCCTTCATTGGGGAAAACCATCTGGAAGAAGAGTTCAATTATGTGTTAATCTGGAATATCAGTAGGCACTATTATGCACATAATAAGCAGTATGCACACTGGGTTGCTGTGAGTTTTCTGGGCTGTATGGCCATGTTCCAGAAGCATTCTCTCCTGATGTTTTGCCTGCATCTATGGCTAATCAAAGTTTCCTAGTTTTCAACAGACCTCACAACCTCTGAGGACGCCTGTCATAGATGCGGACAAAACGTCAGGAGAGAATGCTTCTGGAACGTGGCCATGCAGCCTGGAAACTCACTATGGCTGTTAGGAATTGTGGGAGTTGAAATCCAAAACACCTGGAGAGCTGAAGTTTGCCCATGCCTGATTTACAATGCAGAATCAATGGAGTTTCACACCATTTAACTGGCATGGCTCAGTGCTAGAGTTGTGGGAGATTGTACTTTGGTGAGGCACCAGCATTCTTTGATAGGGAAGGCTATGGGTGTTGGAAAACTGGAACCCCTAGGATTCTATAGCACTGAACCAGGGCATCTAAAGTAGTGTATTAGGTATGACAGCAGACATGGGGGTCTTACAGTAGAATCAACTTGTATATAGAACACATCATGCGATGTGTGGGGCTTGATGAATGCAAGGCTGGGCTTAATATTCTCTGGAAGAAACATTAACAACCTTAGATATGTAGATGATACCACTATGAAGGCCAAAAGTGAGGAGCTGAGGATTCTACTAATCAAGGTGAAATAAGAAAGTGCAAAAAACCCAAGATTATGGCAACCAGACTGACTGATAACTGGCAAATAGAGGGAGAAAACGTGGAGAAGGCTGAACAAATATTTATTTGCTACATTTATATCCTGCCCTTCCCGCCCAGAAGGGAACTCAGAACGGCCTTTCAGATAGGCAGTAATTTGAATATATTAGTCTTCTAAATAGGCAACCAATTCCATGGTAATTTGGGATTGTCACCCTTTGTTTCTTTGGTCTTGCACAGAACTGGATGCCAAGGAATCATCTGCATACCCACGTCATCACTTCCCCCCAGGTTTGTGCCCTTTCTGCAACAGACTGCACCTTTAAACTGATAAACCATCAGCTGTTTTTCTTCTCGTCATGGGGATCTCCTCCTTCTGTCAGTGATGTCAGAGAAACCCCTGGTCAATCCCTGCATGGATCCTAGCCAGCATGATTTTTCAGCCAATCGGAAGGCGAGGAAAGTCTGAATACCTGTCAGAACTGCATAAAATGTGTTTTGTTTTACTGTGAATTTGTGCTTGTACACATTGAAGTGCTTTGCTGGTAGTTACATCCTTTTTGACCAAACTGAATAAACCTCTGTAGCTTTGCCTTCAAATCAGAGTGCTTGTTCTCTGTCCTTGCCAGTTTAGAGAAAGCTCATGGGGCACAGACCTCCTTATCTGCGGTCCTAGTTGAAATCACTACAATTGTACTTTATCATGGCTGTATCCTATGGAATCCTGGGATTTATACTTTGCAACTGTGTAACACTCTATGGAAAACTCACTAATTGCTGCACATCTTTACATGCCTCTGGTAGAGGGGCATTGCTGATATATGATAGAATATATCATATTGGAGGAAAAGCAAGTAAATGACCTCTGATGTTTTGAATGATGTTACTGGGCCCTGTAATATTGCTCCCAGAATAGATGTGGGAACAGAGTTGGCATCCGAGCTTGTGGCAGGGTCTTGCCCCTGTATTTCCATCCATGTTGTGTATCCTTGTCGTGAGTACAGTAGCTGCTTACAATTTTGAGATTGTAAGGCAATAAATGCCAGCCCTCCCAGAGCTTGTGAAAAGTATACTGCCATAACGGGTTGTAGATTCCCTATTTTGTGGGTCTAAGCAGTTGTATCGGACTAGTTAGCAGTAAACAATACATTTGATAGTGTACTCTGAATACTATTAATTGCTTTACACCATATTCACAAATTCAAATTATTTAGCAGAGTTATTAAGAAAGACAATGGCTTCATGGCACATTACATATATTAATACAAGGTTTCTCACTACTACATATCTAGAAATCGTCTCAAGAGACGATTTTGAGACAAGGGAAACAGACTTGTCTCAATACAGGAGAGGTATTGCTGTTACACATTAACACTAGCTGACCATTATAAATCACCAAGATCTGAAAAACCCGTGTCACCTTGTCGAGCCCTTTGACATAAGGGGCAAAGGAAAATATTGGCGTTTTCTGGGTCCTGCTGCATTTTATCTTATTCCACAACTGTATAAATATGCTTTCTACTTGAGTTCTATCATTATGCTACATCTGAAGAAGTGGTTTTATATTCATGAAAGCTCATGTCAAAATATAGTTAGTCCTGAAGGTGCTGTCAAATTTCTTTTTTCTTTTCTCCCCTCCTTTCTTCCTTTTTATGCTGGGATTTGGAAATCTGTGCCAGAGAGCTCTCATGTCACTCTAAACTCCGAGATTCCATGGAATGCAGCCATGAGCTTGGAGAATTCCCTGAACAATGGTATAGGCGATTTCCCTGGTTACCTCTTCCAAAATACCTTGACTCCAAGGAGTCCTTAAAGTTGGGTTAGAGTTAATCCCTGAAAGGAGGAATTCAGCTTCCGGCTTCTCTTTTTACAAGTGCGGCTGTCACCACTTTTCTCTTCTCACTATCACTATTGTTACTGTACACTTTTGCATATCACTACCACCATCTTCTGTTCTACAAGGGTGTCCTGAGAATGGCCTGCTTCTTCTTTGCCTCCTCCTCTTGCCTCCTTATGTAAAGATAAGGGATGCTCTAGAGGGGCTGGAAGGCATTAAAGGACTAGCTAGTAGCCTGCAATCCTAGCTTACATAATTGTGGTTCTTGGCCCATTTTGCTAGAAAACATCAGGAACAAATGAAATACTGCAATGCATCACAATTTAGGAGAATATTATTTGATACAAATATTAAGCATTGTGTATTTATTTCTTAGAATTTGCTTAGATGTGCAACAAGAATAGAAACTCTACCTAATGTAGATATTATGTTTGATGATAACTTGGATTGATGTTTAATTGGATATGTTGATTTCAAAGTAATATTCAATGGGGAGAAGAGTTGGGAGCATCTTTATATGACACTACTGCCCAGTCTTGGTTTCTAAAAACAAGTTTTAGTTTTTCCTGAACCAGGTCTAATCCATTAAAAGTATCTTAAATCAAAGTCCGGTATAATGCAGTCTTCCAGCCATTGTTGAAGGTATTAAGGGCAGGCAATGTAACTGTGTACTTCATTTTCTCCTAACAATGTGAATCTTTCCAGAAGCCCTACCCAAACTTGGGCTTTAAAATTTAAAATTTGACTGAAAAAGCAACTCTGGGGCACAACTTACATGGACAACCCTGGTACTAATGCTTAATGCCAATGAAGGGAAGATAATGGGAATAAACATCAAAGAGTGGAGATAATATCCAAGTGTTAGGCATAGGTCAATGTTACTGTTGTACTACTCCTTGGTCTCAAACACGGAGGACAGAAAATTTCCGAAGTTGAGGAGTTGAAGAATAGAACCCCACATTATTTTAAAACATGTATTCAAGTGTCTTGTTGTTGCATAGTTCAGATAGTAAGAAAATATTCTGGAAACATTTGTTCTTTTAGTAAATTATCATATAAGAGTTTCCATTTAATTACTGTGCTCAACAAGTTAAAATTCATTCTAGACATGGATTACTAATAGCTAACTAAACCCTGTATTAATAAAAATTACGTTTATTTACATAAACAGTCTTGTCACTCTTTGAAAGACTAGAGAGACTTGTAATGGCGTATATTTTTGTAGACTGGAATCCCTTTAATTTGACCTCCTGTGTATAGAGGACACATCCCATTTAGATTACAGATAAATTAATGTCAGTTTCCATTTTGCTTGTCATATTTCCTATTAGTTATCTGTCCTATTCATTGTACCCCCCGCAACTGACATTTCCTTGTCCCACATATCCTTGCCTTCATTGTTGGAAGCTACAAGCTGTGTACACTTAACCCTTTCAATATCTTCTTTTCTTACACTGGGACTTGCTGTTTTCCCAGTGGTGGCTTCTTTCAAACAGGTACGGATCTAACAGGGGAAGATATACTTCACCAAGAATAATTTCCGTCTTCTAAGACAGTCTTTCTCAACCAGTGTGCCGTGGCACACTAGCGTGCCGTGAAGGACCTCCTGCTGTGCCGCGAGAAAAGCTCTCTGCCCCCCTTCCTCCCCCCCCCTCCTGCCGAACTCCTGCTGCTTGGGGGAGGAGAAAGGGCCGGGCAGTGGCGAAGAAAAAGAAGGGACCGGGGTGCCGCCTCCTTCGGCCGTTTCCCCAGCCAGCCTCCAATCCGCCATGACTCCCACCATGACTCTCACCCCTCGCTCGCGGAAGCTACGTGGAGGAGGAGCCCCGCCCACTGAAGCCCGTTCACCACTCATGCTCCTCCTCTGTAGGAGAGCTGAAGCTGGGGGGAGGGGGCAGGGCATGGCGTGGCCTGTAGGAGAGCTGAAGCTGGGGGGAGGGGGCAGGGCATGGCTCCAGTCTTGAGGGGACAGTGCTGGCTCTGGCACTGCTGGCTTAGCACTGCCCCCTCAAGGCTGGAGAAGCTGTGGGAGAGCTGAAGCCGGGGAGAGGGGCGGGGCATGGCGGGGCATGGTGCAGCCTGGCTCCGCCCCCTCCCCAGCTTCGGCACTCCCAGCAGCTGCTACCAGCAGGCCACCATTCCCCAGCCGTTCTTTACTGTGTTAGAGTGTCATTTTGTGTCATTTTGGTTGGTGGTGTGCCCCCGGATTTTTTTAATGTTAAAAGTGTGCCACGGCTCAAAAAAGGTTGGGAAACACTGTTCTAAGATCTAAAAAAGTAAATAGCTGAGAAAACCTGTACTAGTACACTTTCTCAAACAATTAGAGATGAGGAAAAGAAAATCTGTTCTGTATCATTTTCTTGTTTGCTTGCCAAATGACGAGGACAAGATTTGGTACAAGGTGTATCTAGGCTCCCCAGAACTAGAAAGAAATTAGTCTGAAAATGCAGATGCTTGGATGGTATAAAATGTAATGTTTGAAAACATGCAGCATAAAACTAAGTGTGGGAAATTGTTGCATCTTGGCATTTCTGAAGACACTTGTTTTGTAACATAACCAAGGGTTTATTCCACAATATAAACTGCAACATTTGATACAAGCTACCAAAAAGAAGAAAAAGCCAAAATACAGCTGTGGCCATTACTTTACAGAGCTTTCCTGTCTTCTACATCACTAGTCCATCAGTGACACTAGAACCTAAACATTTGCTTTCTGTACATCAACCAATGCTAGAAGCACCAACACGCTGTTCAGAATTATAAATCCAGTCACTGAAACCAGACACAGAAGTTATTGCTCAGATAAATAAACCTAGTCTACAAAATCAAAGTGAGGAAAAAATCTAAAGTTTTCAAAAAACGTTCAAGAGAGGAAACAGGGATTTCTTTAAAAAGAGGAAATACGGAACAGGAAAACTTAGTGCAGTATTTTGCACTTAAACAGAGTTGATCAAGTGTGCTGGTAAATTCCAAAGAGGTAATTTAATGCTATACATGAAAAGGTGCATGTTTGATGCCTTCTAACTGGCGAAACCCCCAGCTGAACAATCAGCATTTCAAACCTCAATAACCACAAACAGCTTAAAGGATAAAAATACAAAAGTGTCAAATTGTTTTAAGTTCTGAAAAATGATCCCATGAGGATAGAAGTAGCACCATTTCCAACTTGGCTCTAAAACCAGCCCAGTGGCTTTATGGAGAAAAAAAATTCATCATTTTCTGTTGCAGAGTTCTGAACACCCATCAGGCATTCTAGTTTTGATAGGAAAGGTCCTTTCCAGTACAGCTTGCACAAATATAGTCTTCTTTTTCTGCCATTTCTGGAGAGACACCCACACATACTTGGTGGAACCACTGGTTGCAGCAACCATCACACTGTACCCAATCCACCTAGATGGAAAAAGCAGACAAGCCTTCAGAGAACCACACATAAAGCAGATTTTTCAAAAAAGCACTGCTATTATATTATAAACAATGCTCAGTTGTGTCTACTTTGGATGTAGACAATAGTGCAACAGCTTCAGAGGACGGCAACAAAGACAACAGTATTTCTATGATTTCTACTTAGCTTGTTAACGTATCACAGCAAAAAACAACCGTCTCATGGCACTTTAAACAATAATAAATCTATTTCAATGTTAAGTGTTTGTAGACTAAAGTACATTTCATCGAAATCATAAAATCCTGTCCTCAGTTGTCAGCTCAAATTGTACAAAGAAGAGGGCAGAAATTCGAAAGCAAAAAATATACTGTGAGATGTTGAAGAATGGAAGACTGGAAACTTTGGTGAGGCATTGGCACAGAGGCCTTGAAAAACTACAATACCATTGAGCCATGACAGATAAAGTACTGTCAAACTGTATTAATTCCACAGTGTAGATGCACCCAAGGTTATGCTTTGTTCCTGTATGGTGAAAGAGTTTCTTATTCCAGAGGTTGGGGCACCAACCTGGTTAAGTTTAATCTTAATCAGAGACAAATGGGGTGGAAAGGAGACGCATGAAAGCATTCTGGCATACTCAAACAGTTGTCATACATTGGAGGAAAAAAATCATGTTCTCTACTGTCCCAAAGGGCACACTTCAGTAGATGCTTAGACAAGGTTTGCAATGGTAATAGCAACCACTGAATAGAATAGTGGATGTTTCCTTTTCAAGTAGAGGCCCAAAGGTTATCTGATGGAGTTGTTCTAGCTCTGGGTATCTGGTATGAAGCAGAAGATTGGATTACATAGTGGACAAGTCCCCTGTGTCTTTATGATATTATTACAATTATGCATTTATTTATCATAATGCTATTCTTAAACCCTGAACTTACTTCATCACCTTCAGGCTGCAGGCAGTTGACAGCTGGACAAATGGCATCCTCATCTTCAGATTCTTCCTGTTCAGACAAGGACATATCTGAAAGAAGCAACTGATTTTCACCAGATCGCTGAATGTCAAAAAGCTTTTCTCTTTCCAATTTGCTGGTATTCAGTTCCCTCAACTGAGCCAATTTCAGTTTTTTCTTGTTTGGAGTTATTTTCCTGACTCTTGTTCTCATTTTGCTGCAAGGATCTCCTCTCTCAAAGCGTCTCTTCAGTTTCCTTTCCATAGAGCAAATTCCATCTCTCTTCCCTCGGCAATCATTCTATGAGAAATATATATTAAAATAAGACCATCTCTCTTCAGTCATTAATTACACTTTAGTTTCCATTGTTCCTGCACTGAATAAGAAGTACCTCTATAACACTGTTGCAAGATCAAACAGTTGTTCCAGAGTATCATATGCCAAGCACAACTAAGAATTTATTCTGTTCCCCTCCTACTACAGTTCTCTCTAGCATCAAAAAAATGTTTGACACCCTTTCCTAACCCTCCAGAGCAGATTTTTAAGGTTCACAGGAAGCTGCCAGAGGGGGGTGGGGTGTCAGTCATTTTGGCAACAGTTGTGCAATGCCCTGATGGATCATGGCCAGGGACTTACAACCTTAAGATAATTAAAGAAATGTGTATTATATTGTTTGTGTAATTTTAGAACTGAATAGTAAAGATAATTCCTTTTTTAAAGTACGTATGAATCAGATTTAATTACAAATAGTTTTAATCTTTAAAGAAAAGCTTTAAAGTAGATCATGTGGAGAGATACTCCTGAGAATATAAAAGTTGCCTGTTATATATTTCCCTATATCAGTGGTGTTAAACTTGTGGCTCCCTCCAGGTGTTTTGGACTTCAGGTTCCAGAATTCCTGGGCATTGGACCAGCTGGCCAAAGGTTCTGGGAGTTAGAGGCCCAAACATCTGGAATTTCAACATATATTCAGAGGCAGAATTTCAAACAAAAGGGCTCACAATTTTTTTTGAGTTTTGACTATAAGGCGATTAGCATTTATTTGACAAAAAAGGTTATATAAAAACTAAACTTTTATGAGGAAAAGATGAAATTCCATATTTTGCACAATGGTAATATAATTAACACAGCCAGACACAGCTATTATATGAAATCATTTTTCAGAAAGTAAAATCAGAATCGGTTCAGCATCACCAAATTTGAGATTATTTTTGGGTTAAGCTCAACATTTCTGAATCGAATAAAGTTTCATCACATTTTTCTTGAAGACATTTTGTGTAATTAAGTCTATCTCTTCATAGGGTTCAAAGGGGCTCACAATTTCAAATCTACCTGAATATCATGTACTAATAAAACATTGGTATATTTGGAGGAATCTCCTCCCCTACATTTTTGGGGAACTGATGGTGTCTGGGATAGAGCCTCAAGTGTCTGAATGGACTTGCTGGCTGGGATTTCTGGGGGGCTGAAGTCCAAAACACTTGGAGGACTGAAGTTTGTCCATGCCTGCTTTAAATAATCAGTGTCCCCTAAATCCAAATGTCAAGCTTGTATGTAGTGGAGAAGCTTCCATACACTAACCTTTTGAATGAGAAAAGGGGCATTCAATAAACATTTATTTTAAAATGCTCTATCACAGTACCAATGCTCACTTTTTCATTTACAAGTCCCACTGGTGACCTCTGCTCTGTCTTTGAAACAGGGCTCTCCTTCGTGAGCAAGATCTCATACAGCTCTTGTATTTCTGGTAATGAGACCTGTAGTAACTGTGCTTCCATCATCAGTTCATTCAGCTCTGTGCTTATGGCTACAATGAAAAAGACAAGAATTTTAAATTGTTCAGGATGACAGTTGCACAGCTTAAAAAAAATTATTTCCAAAATACATGTCAAATAAAGGAAATATTTTTTTACCTTTCCTGAAAATATGAGCCTCCATAAAAGAGTCAGGATATACTCTAGAATTTCACATTCCTTAAGCCTGAAGATGTTATGTAATTGTTATGTGCCTTCAATTAGATAATGATTTACAGTGATCATATTCTAGGTTTTCTTGACATGCTTTATTAAGAGTGGCTTTACCATTTCCTTCCCCTTAGATACAGAGAGTATGACTCGCTCAAGGTCATTTGAATCCTGTTCTCCCAGAGTCCTATTCCAACCCTCAAACCACTAGAAAACACTATCTTCATAAGTAAAGCATATATTTACCATGAAGAGGGATGCAGTTTTGTCCTGTAGAAAATGGAGAGTGTAAATGCATGGGTCTGTTATTCCAGTCATGAGGCAAAGAGAAAGATGTAGCACCAATTGTCTGTGAAACCTAATAAAGAAAAGCAATTTAATAGTTTTTTGTTCAACACGCTGTGAATTTGAATAATCATAGCATAAAATTCAGTTATAATTAATCATTTAAATAGCCAATCTGATATTTTAGGTGGTTCTGTTATGCTTCACTATGATTAAACTATGGTTGCTTACCTGTAACTGGTTCTTCAAATCCACACATATGGTACTCTGATGCCTATGTGCAGCAATTCCGGAAGTTTGTATAGTTAATGAGGTTTGGCTGTAGCCCCACCCAACCTCCTCTGAATCATGTGTTGCTTAGCCTTAGTTCCCTGCCGCAGCAGCAGCAGATAAGAAGGCATGACCGATGTGGGGAGGATGTGTGGGGATGTGTGAATTCCACAGGTGACCACTCGAACAACCATGGTTACAGGTAGGCAACCATAGTTTTTCTCTTGTGGTCCCTGTGGAATGCACACATATGGTAGATTAAAAAGCTGCTTGCACCAGATGGTGGATGTCATGCCAGAGCCAAGAAGAGGACTGGTCTTCCGAAAGCTGCCTGACATTTGGATAGGAGGTCGATCTTGTAGTGTTGCACAAACGTTAGTGGGATAGCCCACGTGGCTGCTCTGCAGATATCCTCAAGTGGAACGCCTCGGGAGAATGCAATTGAGGTTGCAACAGCCTGGGTAGAATGAGCTTGAATGGTGCCGTGGTGGAAGTGGTCTCGAAACGTGCTAGCACCTCTAAGAGATTGGTGTGGTGGCGCTGCTCGGACACTGACCAGAGGCCCTGAACCGAATAGTGGCCACTGTGCATTCCCCAGCCCATCAGGGCGGTGTCCATGGTGGGCATGCGGAAGTGTTCCTTGACCCGGAAGGGCATCCTGGTCTGGCACAGACATTCAACAGGGGTAGCCACCAATAAAGGCAGTGGCAGATGTGTTCTGGTAGGGTCAGTCGGGTGGATGGAGCATTGCGGCGGGGGTCGAAGGTTCAGAGGAATCAGGACTGGAGCGGGCGCATGTGGAGACGGGCGACAGGGATCACAGCTGTCGTCGATGCCATGTGCCGGAGGAGAGACTGGATGTGGGTGGCGGGAACCCAGGAGTGATGTCTCGTGAGGAGCATTCTGAAGCGGTCTTTGGGGAGAAAGGCAGTACAGGAAGTGGAATCCAGTATGGCACCGATGAATTGTATGTGGGATTTTGTATGGTTCAGCATGAGGCCGAGGTCCTGTAGGACTGAAAGAGTGAACTGGATGTCACGAAGGAGAGATTGGCGGGAGGGGACAACAAGGAGCCAATCGTTGATATATGGAAAGGCAGTCACCTCGTGTATGCAACGGTAGGCTGCTACTGTGGCCATACACTTCGTCAATACCCTAGGTGCGGTTGAAATCCCAAAAGGGAGTACCTGAAAAGAAAAGGCTTGATCACCAATAATAAGGGAGATAAACCTATGATGCACCCAGGCGATGGCGACATGGAAGTTGACGCATCGTGGAGGTCGATGGTCGTGAACCACACCCCTAGTGGTATGAGTGGGATGATGGTGGGTAGGGTCACTATCCAAAAAGTGGGGAAGTAGATGTGAGCATTGAGAGCTCGAAGGTCGAGGATAGCCCGTTGGCTACCTCCCTTCTTGGAGACTAGAAAATAACAGGGGAAAGTCTGTTGAAAACAAAGAGGGGTATAACAGGACAATCACTCTCTTTGCTAACAAAGAATGTACCTTCTCCCACAAAATTTGGGAGGGGTGAGTGGCCTTAACGCGCCCTGTGGGCAGCTGTGTAACAAAATCAATGGAATAGCCCCGCTGGACTACCTCCAAAACCCACTTATCAGTGGTGACGGCTTGCCAGGCTGAAAGACAATGTATTAACCGTGAACCAAACTTAAAATGCACCCCAGGCATGGGTTGCTGCCTTTCTGGGGCTTGCAAATCTAACAAAAATGGTAGGGCATCATCGTGCTGTAAGGGGCAAAAGGTCAGAGAGTGCAGAGTAGCGGGTGAGGGAGAAGGGGGGGGGGTCGGCATTAAATCCGGAGCTTAACCTTCCCCTGAAAGCTGGGTTTACCCTGCCGGCGAGGTCGGGACTCCTGCTGCTGTCTGGGGGGTTGTGAAGTGGTGGCCGGAGGAAAGGGCCTGTTGCCTGTTGAGTAGGACCTATGGTTGTAGGTGGTGGAAGGTGTCCAGCGGTATGGAGCTCTAGAGGGCCTCTGAGTGATGTAGCCGAACTTGTAGATGGCCTGCCCGACTTCCTGATTGTGCGTCAGCTGGGTGTCTGTGTCCGGGTTGAAGAGGCAGGAATCGTGAATAGGCAGGTTTTCCGCTAATGCCCTGCCCTCCTCGGAGAGGGTAGATGCATGGAGCCATGCATAAATTCTGATGGCAGTGGAAGTGGCGAAGAAGCGGCCGGCAGAGTCGGCCACATGCTTAGCCATATCCTTTTGGGCTCTAGATAATGTGAGCCCTTCTTGGAGCTCTGTGTTGGCTAGTGGCCGATGTTCGTCAGGAAGGTAGGCCAAATAAGAGCCTATGAGTTTCCATAGGTAGGGCTGGTAGGAAACAAGGTAGCTTCATAGTGCACGAGGCGGGTAATGAAGACTGTGCTCGTGTGTACACAGAGATAAGACAAACAACCAAACCTGGCATGGGAACCAATGGCCCACAGATTTAGGCGGGAGGAAAACCACGGGAAGAAACGGGGAAATCAAGGGAACATTTGAAATGAAATTGTATATAAGGGGACGGGACGGGGAGCCCAGACATTCTTGTCTTCTTTGGTGGTAGTGTATGCAGTAAGGTTTTCAGTGGATTCCAGAGCGCCCCTGTGTGATCATTTGGAAGTGGCTATACGCTGGTCTCTGACACATGGATTGCAGTTTCCTGCCTCCTTGTTGGAGGGCGTGCTGTGAGATTTGAACCTTTTTCACAGGGTCATATTGGCAACAACCGTGTTCGGTTTTGGTGGTCGTGCGACCCAGGCAGCCGTAGAGAAGTCAATTTTGTAGAGGAGGTCATTTATTTGTGAAACCGGGTTCACAGAGGGAGAGGGCACATCCAGAGTTTTTGTGAGCTGTAGGAGGTAGGGAATCCCGGGGAGAACCACTAAGGGGAGAGGTGCTTGTTGTTGCTCTTCTGACGGGAAGAGGAAAAACTCGATTGGTTGTAGTGGCACCGTCACAGGAACCTTAAGCACTCTAGAGCTGACTGAGCAGTGCAGGGAACCTCGTAGCATCTGGGGTGGGGCCAGTGGGGGTGCCCTGATCCGGGGCAAGGAAGGATTGAGAGGAATGAGACCAAGAAAGGGAAAAAAGGTTGGGGGGCTTGGTGGTGTCCTCGCCCAAGTCCTGTGGGGCCAAAGAGGTAGAGGACCGGTGATTGGTGGGCAGGTGAGGTGGAGCACTGAGGTTGAGTTCGGGCACAAAGATAGGCCCATAGACATAAGCCCATATTCCTGGGGGCTGGTGGATAGATTGGGCCTTATATTGGGAAGCGGCACCCAGTGTGTCATGCCAGGTGATCAGGCTGCCTGAGTCTCACCTGCATCTCGGGAAGAAGGAAAGGTTGGGAGCCCGTATTGCGTTGGGCTGCAGGATCTGAACGGGGAGAGGGAGGGCGGTACCAGACATGGTACATACCACGCCCCTCACCGGGTACGAGGGAGAAATTACTCGGTCCCAAGCTTCAGGTGGCCTTGGTCCCATGGCTTGGTGGTGCCGGGCTTGGGCATCCAGATCCGCGGAGGCTGCAAGCGCATAAGGGGCGGCAATTGAACCCATTGGCAGGTGACTGCTCCCACTTTGGGGGAGCGGGCCAGGATCACTTCCCGAGCCGGACTTCGAGCTCCCGGGGTTGGGGTATGCTGAGGCCTCTGCACTGGGGTGGGTGGATTCAAAGAGGAGGGGCCGGAGGCACCATGTCACACCCCAGACACTTTCCAAGCCCAAACCAGAGCAACGCCATGTTACAGCCCTGGATTCAAAGAGGCCTGAAAGCAGGCCTTTGCAGTCAACTCCAAGTGAACTTCCAGCCTCCAAGGCTGGGCGCATCCCTGTTAGTTCTCGCGCCGATAAGCCAGCTGAGATTCATGAGACTAGCAGTACTCCCCAAACTCCAGGTGTTTGCTCTAATGAGGAAACATTCCAATCTGGCCAAGAAGCGGTGGGAACCGAAACCTTCCCAGCCAATCCTGGGAAAGCTGTCCGACGCAGTCAGCGTATTCGGGAACTGAGTCATCGGGGCCCTTAAAACCTGGGTCCGGAGAGGGCTCTGCATCTCGAGTCAACTTTTGATTTCCTTGCCTTGTCTTTGGAACTGTGTTGGACCATGATGGTCTTCTAGTTGGAACTATCCTATACTTACTAAGCTTTGATTCAGAGACTTTTCAGGACTAGCCATTTGCGGCATTTCTACATTGCTCTACTTGGAACTATTTCAAGCTTTTGGGGTGCCTGGATCCGGGATTGGGCGCAACCTAGCTGATTTCTATTTTGCCTTTTGCTTCTTTCATTTATTCTCAATAAAGCATTTAACCGCAGAAACTGTGTATTGGTTTACTCAGGGTCCGGTTCAAGCTCTAGTTGCAACACACAACCCTTCCACCTCTGCCTCCTTCCTTTTCTTCTTTGGCTTGTCCCTGGAAGAGGAGGTGTGGTCGCTGGAAGATTTGTTGCGTGGTCGTTTGGAGGAGGAAGAAGGACGCAGCAAGGAGGATAAGGCCGCAGATGGAGCCCCGTTGGGGATGGGGTTGCGGAGGGTGGTTGGTGTGTGATGGGCGGTGGGAAGAGTGCAGACTCATAAAGAAGCGCCTTAAGGCACATCTCCCTCCTCTTCCTAGCCTGTGGCGTGAAGGCCTTACAGGCTGAGCAGGACACGACGGTGTGTGCCTCTCCTAGGCAGAGAAGGCAGCGGTTGTGTGCGCCTGAGTCTGGGAAATTAGTTCCACAGATCGAGCACTTCTTAAAGCTGGACGCCATAGAGAACAGAGAAAGGGTAGCTAAACCTGAAATGGGAGAAGGAATGAATGGGAGACTTCATAAGCTGCTACTTCTTGTGGCGGGAAAAAAAGGGAATTAAGGCTAAGCACCATATGATTCAGAGGAGGGTGGGTGGGGCTACAGCCAAACCTCATTAACTATACAAACTTCTGGAACTGCTACTATATGTGTGCATTCCACAGGGACCACGTACTGAGGAATTCTGGGAGTTTCTAATCCCACAGAATCTGAATAGCTGCACAATTCCCTCTCCTGAAAAGAATAATGCTCCATTTGCTCCTTTGTGTCAATAATTTCAGTTTTTGTAAAAAGGCAAATTATTGAAGAAAAATTACAGAACTTAGAAAAGTGCTTTTCAGAAGTAATTTATTTCCATTACTTAATATGGCATTTGGAAAGTAACTCACTGCCACTACTCATTATTGTGTTGAGAAGGTAGCTTGTTATGTTCTTACTCTGCTCATTGCTTTTCATTTAATTTCTCATACTTTTTGAAACCTTAGAATTAGCAACATAATGACATAAAATGTGAAAAATTACTGTCAAAATGCATATTTTTAAAAAGTCATAAAGGTCACTTTTGGAAATAACTAGACATAGTTGCTTACAACATAATAAGGCAGGTTCACTCCTTCTACTAAAGCTACTTTCAAAGTGACCTCATAAATCTGTTACCTATCAAAGTAATTAATTACAACAGGTTTCCTCAACCTTGTTTAAAGCAGAGGAACTGTTCAAGGTCCCTCAGACTGTTGGGGGGGGGGGCAGTCTATAGTTTGAAAAAAAACATGAATTAATTCCTTCACACGCTGCACATATCATACTTGTAGTGCGATAAATAAATAAATAAAATAAAATACAATACTTGAAATGAAGAACGATTTTAACCAACATAAACGTAATAGTATTTCAATAGGAAGTTTGGGCCTCCTTCTGGCTGATGTGATAGTCAAGTTAATTAGGATTGTTGCTGTTGTGTGCCTTCAAGTCATTTCAGACTTAGGGCAACCCTAACTTTAAAGTTTAGGGCAGGGGGCAAGTAAATGCCTTGGAGGGCCACATCTGAACTAGGGGGCCTTAGTTGGGGGGGGCTGATTTACAATCTGTTAGGATAACTTTTAATAAACACATATGTGCATTCTCACACATACATAGAAGTACATATGTTTTTACTAAACAAGTTTATCTTTAGTGAAAATCATGTGTAAAATTATATCCCTTCAGAAAAACGAATCCTGACACATTAACTGTGACATACTATTTAGAGGAAGATTAATCTTTTAAAAAGAAATGAATTTTTCAATCATGTTTTTATTTCTTATATTATTATCTAAAACTTCTAAGTAATTTTCAGGCCAATAATTTGACACAAGGAATACTAAATGAGGTGTCAGGAACCTCAGCCTTTCTATAAAGTACACTACTCTTGGAGGATGGATATGAAAAACCTCTGAATGTGAAAGTGTTTTCACCTGTTTCCTTACATTACCTGTTTCAAAGTAATGTAAGGAAATATTGCCTTCACCCCTCTTTTATTTCACTTAGCGAAAACTATTTTGGCTTCCTTAAAGGGACTTCATTTTGCATAATATTCTCATTCATACAAATTAAGATGGTAAGTATTCTCATATCTCCACAAAACAACCACTTTGTTGGTACAGTAAATGAATGGACAGACAAAAGCCAGTTCATAGGCAAACAGTTGAGACAGGACTAATACAGTACCACAAAGCAAAATGTGCAGGGAAAGCATTGTCTATGACTATCAAAAAACCCCAAAGTTGCTCAATATCCTATTATTCTTATCAAGACTGAGGTCTTACCTTACTAGTTTCATGCAATTGGCCCACCATGGTTTGCCATCTGCTGTACAGTATCCCTGAACCTGTATTCTCTTGTATAAGTTTTACATTCCCTGAGGATAGCATTTGTTGCACTCTGTGTTGCCAGTTCACGGTCCTCTCTATCAGGTACCGTAACGCATCTCCCTCAGGCAGTCTCACACGAATACGCTGCAAGGAAGCCAGTAAAGGCAAAATCTTTTCTAAAGGTGGCTTTTCTGATCGATGGCAGTGTGGACAAAGCCACACTCGTGGCTCTTGCAAACTGCTGGGGACTGAGACACAACTGGTATGGAAAACACCTCTGCACAGCTCACACTGGATCATTGGTGCCGCTGGCTCTTTCTGGCAAAGGCAAACTTTGATCTCTGTATCCTGTTCATTTGAGAAGATTTTTTCTTCATTTGCAACTCTCAGGCCATGAAGTGCTTCCATCTCTTTTAAACGAGCTTCGGTAAGTGTGGCCATCTGGAAGCAAATTAATTAAAACATTCAAATTTCTCAAGAGATAAAGGTTTCTTTAACTTAAGCGCTCAACTGCTCTAACTCTTGCAAGGAAGTGTTTGCTGTCAGAGGGGACCATATTTCTCTTATATCTAAACTCTTTAAAAAAATGACTTACAGTTTTGCATGTAAAAACAATGTTGTGATTTATACCTATTCAAATAAAATTCCATCTCAAACCAGTAGATTAATAATTATCTTCTTTTTGTATAACATGTTTCCTATATCTGCACATAAACAGCTACACTAGCCAAAAAAGCATTACCGGACACCTTCATAGCTGAAAAAAAATAAACAACTTCATAAAGTAATTTATTGAATACATACCGCAGCAGCAGTTTCCTTACTCTCAGATAAAGCTCTTTCTAAATCACATAAACTCTCCAATTTGGTGCTCTTCTTTTTCCCATTCGGAGCAGGTTCTTTTAATTTCTTTGTTTTTCTTTTTAATCCCACTGTGCCAATATCACATCTTGGACACAACACCTGAAAGAAGTAAAAACATTTTAAATTCATTTTGTTTAGTGAAAAGACACCTGAGGAGTAATGTGACTGTATTTTTAAATATCTCTGCGGGCCCTTCCAGACAGGCCCTATAATCCCATGATCTGATCCCAGGTTTTCTGTTTTATACTGGATTATATGAGTCCACACTGCCAAATACTCTGGGATAAACAGAAAACCTGGGATCAGATCCTGGGATATAGGGCCTCGCTGGAAGGGCCCTATGACAAACAGATTTGACCCAGAGAGGAGGGAGGAAGGTTTGCTGCCATAGATAATAGGATCAGGTCGAATGGTTTCAAGTTACAGAAAATTACTGTATTTTCCAGCATATAAGATAACTGGGGGTATAAGACAACCCCCAACTTTTCCAGTTAAAATGTAGATTTTGGGATATACTCACCGTATAAGACTACCTCTCTTCCAACACACACCAAATAAAAATTTTAAAAGCATCAGATTTGATTTCAATATAGCAATTTTCCTATTACTGTACCTCCTTCTCTGCCTCTCAGATCTCACACCTGCACCACGCCACTGCAGTCTTCAGGAGCGGGATCTGAGAGGCAGAGGAGGAGGTACGGTAATAGGACACAAAGTCAGGCCAGACAGGTAATAGAGGTGTGTTTTTCTCTATCTCTTTTTTCCATACCCCGGGCGCCTGCAGCTCACTCGGCCCTTCACTCACACTTTCCCGGTGAGGCGCCCCTTCACCTCACCATCAGGAACGCATTAAGTCCACAAATCCTGATGAATGGATTTTCTTCTACCATACTTGTACAGTGTCGCCCTTAATGCTTTCATACAGTCGCTGCATATGGCAGGGACGCGGCTACTGCCATTTTTTAATCCCCCCACCATATGCGGCAACCACAGATTCTCCCATCCGGATTGGAAGTTTCAGCACCCGCTCTATAAGACAACTCCCAGCCTATAAGACTACACCTGCGTATAAGACTATTCCCACGTATAAGGCTACTCCTGCGTATAAGATGACCCCAGATTTGAGAATATTTTCTTGGGTTAAAAAGTAGCCTTATATGCCAGAAAATACGGTAGACTTAGATCGAACATTAGAAGGAACTTCTAGACTGTAAGATAGATGTGGCAATGAGGCAATGGACCTCCCTCTCTGGGGATCTTCAAAAAGAGGCTGAACAGCTTTTTAGCTGGATTTCCTGCACTGATAGCAGGTTGGACTCAGTCTTTCCAAATCTATGATTCAATCATCTTGCCTTCCTGTTGTTCCACAATACTCACAAGTTCATAAAATACTCACAATGCTAAAATGTTAAAGATAAATTTAAAAATATAATACTGGAAGTAATTTATCCTTGCTAATTTATCTGCCAGAGGTCCAAATTCTTGCCTCCCACCTATTTCTATTGATTTGCAAAATGATGGAACTTTAGCAAACATCTAAAAAGCCTCCTGAAAAGGTAATCCCATAACAAGAGAGAAAAAGCCAAGATTGTACTGTTCAGTTGTTGGAGCAAGCAAAACTGACGCAAGCTGAATATTCTATGTAAAACCCAGCTGGCATGCCATTTTAACCATTATTCTTTTTATATGAGCTTCTACAATATTTTTAGAATGTGAAGATATCAGATTATTATTAATAATTATTTTAATAATAAATCCTGAGAGCATAATGAAAGTATAACAGCACTATTTATTCTAATCAAGGACATCAAAGGATTGAGACTGAAGCCATCCTCTCTAGGTGACTGGTTCAATGTGAAAATAAAATTCTCTTTGTCCACTTCCACATATTTTGCCCCCTTCAGAGAAGCATTCTGCAGCACAATTCTTTCCTTTCATCAATTTTAAAGTTTTTCTCAAGTGAACAAAGAGGGCCACCAGTGTCCTAAAATAATTCTTCACTGACTCAGCCAAATGTCCTCACTGATGTCATTGACTCCCCACATGACCCTGAGAAGGAAAAAGGGGGAGACTGATGGCACTGAAGCACTGTCTAAGAAAATAACGCCTGAAGCTGTGAGCTAAAGAAATCCATCAAAGACAAACAACCCCCACCCTCGGGAAACACAGCATTCATTCTGTAAAACTCACAGCCAAACATTTCATAGGGCCCTATTATTTGTTATTATTTTCTTTAACTCTGTATCACACAACTTTACTCATACCCACGTCCTCCAGGCAAAGCTACATTGAGTTTAAAAGGCGTACCTCAAGAAGAGAGTAAGATGAGTTTTCAATCAAGAAAGTATTGCTTGCACAGTCTTTCCAAGCTTGAACTTCAGCCACTAATGACTCTAATCTTGGCAGGTATTCCAAATGTACTGGAATAGAGCGACTTCTTGACACAAGTTCCACAAGCATATCTAATACAGGAACACGCCCACCAGCCTAGCAGAGCAAAGATGTTATAAACAAATGCCTTAATAACACCAAGGTATAATGAAATTGAAGATATAGAAAACAGACAAATGAAACACTTTATGCTACATATGCCACATGATGTGGAACAATGGCTTCAAACTACAAGAAAGGAGATTCCATTTGAACATTAGGAAGAACTTCCTGGCTGTGAGAGCCATTCAGCAGTGGAACTCTCTGCCCTGGATTGTGGTGGAGGCTCCTTCTTTGGAGGCTTTTAAACAGAGGCTGGATGACCATCTTTGAATGCTTCTTGGCACGGGCTTGGACTGGATGGCCCATGAGGTCTCTTCCAACTCTATGATTCTACATGGAATGAGTCATTTCTCATTTTAATTTATTCAACTACAATAATTTGTTTCTACTGCATATTTTGCTATTAGATAGCATATCGGGTTTTTTGTTCATATGTCGGTAACGCATTTCACAAAATATGTATAATTTATTAATACATATGTTAACATATGTAAGAACAATGAGAATCTTATACTACTTTCCTCCATGATGAATCAGCGGTTGCAATATTGTTACACTTAACATTTTGATAGGGGTTGAACATCACAGAGCCCTCAAATGAGAATTCTTTAGCAATGAATAGATACATTTTCTTACCTGCAGACCCTCTACTTCCTGTAGCCAATCTTTGGCTTTTTTTACAGCATCCTTCAATGCTATGCCATTTGTAAGATAAGCAGGAATTTCCTCTATCTCCTTCACTGCTGCTTCAAGGCTGCTTAATGTTTGCCGGGGTCTTAAAATAAAAGCATGTATACATAAAATATAATACTATATTACAAAAATAGCTGCTTGCCAAAAATTATAATAAACGTATTGCAAAGAAAATCAGTAAGAGGTGTCACCTGATAATTTAACAGGATCATATTATACCATACTTATAGATAAGTTGAACTCATCTATAAATCAAGGGAACATTTTGAGCCAAAATTATGGATTTTGCTTAGAACATGAATACACCAAGCCCTATCTCACTGTTGACTCCCAACTGTATTTGGAATCTTGCTGCCTCTGAAGCTAGTAGGGACAGTCAGTGCGGCTAATAGCTGCTGACAGGGTTATCCTCGAGGGATGTAATATGTATCTTTTAAAACTGTACATTGCTGACCATTGCCACAGCTTGCAAAAGCAAATTCAGCAATTTAATTAGACATTGCATTAAGTACTTCCTCACCATTCAAAACCTACCTATCTGCTTTACACCATGCATAATTGTATGGACATATATCGCATCCTCACAGAATGATATTTTTCTCATGCTTTTGTACAAATTAAGAACACACCTATTTAATTACATGGAAGAACTGAATAATAACAACAGCAACAGTTGTGAAAAAGGAAGATACTCCTACCTGGCTTTTATCAGAGTTCTAGCCTTGTCATCCCAATGTTCAGATACTGTTAAGAGCTCTTGTAGCTTAGCCATCGCCTTCTCAACTGCTGGGTGAGGAGCTAGTCCAACACCAGAATCTATGAGCCTTCTCATATCATCAAGGGTGAGTGAATTGTGGTCCAAGCAAATCTGATTTACATCTTCCAGCCAGTGCGCTTGCTCTAGGCGTATTCTTAATTCGCCTAACTGGGGAAGATCAACATCAAAGTCAAAACTGACATCCAAGAGTCCCTGTAGTTCTGAAGCACTGGGAATTTCTTCAGAGAGGAGTTTTTGGCTATATTTCTGGAAGTCTTCCACCCGATTAAGGAGATCCTGAAACGTGAACAAACAAAATGTATTGAAGTCTGAAGTTCACTAGAAGTTAAACTGTTCCACATCATAATTTAATAGAGTTGAGGCTGTTTTGGTCACCCTAATGGATAATCTGCCTGAGCATCAATAGAGGATTGTATCCATCCTGATGTTTTTGAACTTCTCAGCAGCATTTGATATCATCAACTGTGATATCCTTCTCATATCAAGTATGGCTGGTGGGAACAAGAGAAAGGGTCTTCTCCATGATCGCCCCATGCCTGCCTCTGGAACTCCTCCTTAAAGAACCAAAATTGGGCCCCACATTCTCCTCCTTTAAAAAACAATTTAAAACTTATTAATGCCCACTAGCATATGGAGAGGAGGAGGAGGACTAGATAAGTACAGACAACCAATATACCTTTTATCAGGAATTACTATTGTATTCTGGCCCTGTCGGCTCGGCTGGCATTGTGAACTTTACTGCAACTGTAATTAATTTTAATTATCTTTTAATTGAACCTTTAGTGGCTCTATAAATTGAGGTTTGTGTTCTTACGTTACATATATTTTAACTGATTATGTAATTTTAAGTTTTATGTCATAATTTACTGTTCAATGTTGGCTTTCTTTGGAATGCAGGAGGGTCATTTTTGTATTTATGTTTGTTTGTTTTAAAGCATTGTGTTTTTGTCTGCTGGAATCTGCCCTGAGTCACCTCTAGGAGATAGGGCAGAATACAACTAAAGTATTATTTTTTTATTGTCAGTATTATTATTATTGTTATTATTATATGCCTGAGGAGTTTGAGAACTGAGAATACTATAATCCAGTGGTTATAGCTCTATCTCTCAGGTAGGTTCAAGATGGTGATGCTTGGGGAAAGCTGTTCCCCCAAAAGGAACTGTTATTTGGCATATTACAAGGTGCTATTCTATCCCCAATGCTTGTAAATATATACACAACACCCACTAGTGCTTATTATCAACTTCAGCTGTTATACCAGCCTCAGGAAATATATAAAGGCCTAGCTAACTTATCACTATATTCCCTTGCTTTATTTTAAGCAAGATTTGTTCACATCTTAGTGTCAGTGATGGCCTAGAATTAATATATCATATATTCTTCTGTATAAGTTGAGGGCAGATTTGGGCATAATTATAGATTTTGTTGTGACCCATGGATAAGCTGAGGGTCATTCCATGGTGCAGGGAAAGCGCCAGCATTGTCTCAGGGGGCCAACCACATCTGGGTTAATTTTTGTCTAAATTTTCTAAACTTATACACAGTACATGACATACATTTTGAAATCATTTTATGGAGAGGCAGAGATCTGTTCCTCCTTCAAATGAATAAAGTTTGAATTGGACCAAGGTAGGTCTTGAGGATTCCAACTTTGTCAGCCAATTTATGTTTGGCTTCAACATGCTGTATTTAGTGGTTTGGCAAAGTTGACATTTTTTCATTGCCAAGACAAACTAACTCAAGTTAATATAACAGCAGCTAAGTCTTTTTATTTCCATGGGATCCATTAACTGGAGATGCCAAAATCTCTACAGATCATACAGGATATACTGTAATCCAATGCATGCTTCTAAATTTCAAAGGTGAAACATCTGAGCAAATATGTACCACACCCGACTGACTCTATATGCTTACTAGCATTTATTTACTTCAAAAACAGGAGACAGCACAGGGTAGTGGCTCCGGAGACCAGGGTTCAGATCCATGGGAACCCACTGGTTGACCTCCGAACATTACAGAAATATGGCAAATGCCCTCTGACCAAATCTTGCTGAGAAAAAAATTCACCATAGATTCATCCAAAGTCAGAAATTACTTGGGATGAACAACTACAAACCTTTATGAGCAACTTTCATAACAACAAATTTAATCAATTACCTATCTAAATTGTTTCATATTTAAAAAACATAAAACACTGTCTTAATAATTTTTTTTCCTCTGGAGGAGGAAAAACCCTCTGAATTTCTAAATCTCAAAGATACCTTTAACAATGCTGTTTGGCTGAGAACACATGGCAAAGAATGGAGTTGTCTAACAAATAAGCGGAGTTCATTCACAGTCAGCTGATTCTGAGATTTTCCTCCTCCAGACCGGTACCTACAGTAACACAGAAATGTTTGTAATACTAGGAAATTTCAAGAGTTTCATTTATTTTTATAAAACAATATAATATACTACTAGAGAAGTCAAAGAAAAGACAGAGAACACATGTTTTTTATTTGCTCTACATAATTGCAAACCCTGGCACTATCATCACAATGGTTGAAAAGGAAGCAGACAAGCGAACAGCAGCCATGTCTCTTTGACTGTATAATCAGACAGTCTGGCCGAGCAACTGCTTTCAAAATTTCCAATTAAGGCAAAATTACAGAACCTGTTCTATGACCACAGAGAGGCCATACAAAATAACCTCTCTTTAAAGGAAAGCTGCCGAAAATAATAGTTTTTACCATCAAGGTACATGACTTTACACTTCCAATTTATAGACTTCGTTACCCAAGCATATCCTTATACGACATGGGAGTTTTATTGGTTGCTTACCAGTAACTGTAGTTCCCTGAGTGGTCCCTGTGAATTCGTACTTATGGTATTTCCCACGCCTGCGCGGACAGTTCGGAATCTTTTTAAAGCTAATATCTCTTTAAATGGTAGCCCCGCCCACATTCCCCAGCATATATAGCCAGTGGGAGGGCTGCCACCTCAGATTTCCCACGCCAGCTTGAAGGACTGAGGCATGACATCTGTGGGGAAATGCTAATATCTCCACTTAAATGGTAAGCACCCAATAATTCCCTTTCGTGGTCACTGTGAATCAGCATAGACTAGCGAACTAATTATCGTGGCTGGAGGGCGTCATGCCACCATAGAGCAAAAAAGGGCTACTCTACCACCGAATGCCCTTATGAAAACCGGTATACCTGTCATGCATGATAAAGGTAAGTAGAGAAGACCAAACATCTTCCTAACAGAAGTCTTGTTATTTCGAATAAAGCCTCTCAAAGAGTAGTTAGGTTACCATAAATTTAATGAAATGACCCCCAACCTGCTCAGGTAAAGTACAACCAGTAAAATGGTAAGCCAGACAAGCCACTGTGACAATCCAGAAAAGTATCCTCCCAATACTCCAAGTCTAAACCGTACTATGCATGACGAAGACGGAGAGAATAACCGAAGCCACTGACTAACAGAGGTCTTCTACTGGCACCCTTTGTGTACCTCAGAAGCACTTTTTATAAATTTCCGTATACACGTAGTTCTCAAGACTAAAAACTAGGGCCTTAACATATAGTATATGGAGACTCCGCTCTAGAGATGTTGAAGTTGTCGCAAGAAGGATTGATTACTTCCAGGACCATGCTTACTTCCAGGACTACGCTTGTTCTCTGCAACATGACAGTTAAGTTATATGTGGAGGCTCTGTGGTTCAGAAATAATTGGACTACGCTTGTTCTCTGCAGCATGACAGTTAACTTATATGTGGAAGCCCTGTGGTTCATAAATAATTGGGCCATCCTAGCTATTACCCAGGCTTCTGTAACATGAAAAACTAATGAGTTAAATATCTATGTTGATTCACCCAATCAAATGTGCTTGCAAGGTAGAAATAAGAATTTTTCCTGGCAGTAATGGGTACAATGTCCGGAAAGACATAGTGGGAGAAGCGTCTGGATGAAACTACGGTATATACCGCAATATGCTACCAAGTATATTATTATTTCTCAAATTCCATGCTGATATAAGGATGAGTATACATGTTATTTTAAAGTAAGCATATGATGTTTCATCATTCATGGTGAAGGTTCAAGTAGTGAGTAGATCTGAAAATAACCTTTCGAATGAGTTTTAAGTTATAGCTATTGATCTCTTCCGAGAGGTAATGTCACTGTCTCCCTGACGAGAATGTGTTCGCTTGCAAGGTAGGTTGCTCAAGACCTGCGAGTGAATAAAGGTTAATAATCACCTCCTATTCTGCTAGCTATTCTTAAGAGGAGTTACATGCTCCACTGGTTTCCCACCTTGAAGTTTCTTGTGGCATCCCGGTCACTAGCTTCTCTAGGATTAAAGAAATTTAAACTTGCAGTAAACAAGCGCAACGCTGCTAAACAGAGATTTATGTAATCATACATAACTTTAGAACAAACCACAAACCACAAACCAAGCGACCACACTGTGTGTAGTTTCCACCAGGCATTTTAGTGGTGTTACAACTTTAAAATGCAGAAATGTTGCATGGCTGCACTTGGCATTAGTAAGACTAATCTTACAGAACACATCAGCCTGTTACAGAAATTCGTTATACGCTAACGATCGAGTCCTGAATGCCACGCAAGGCATTGATGCTTATCCAGTCACTCTTAAGTTGCTGATAGTATTTTGTTTAAATCTTCTGGTGCTCCTACAGTTTTATTGTTACTGCTTAAGCGCCATTCCATCGACTGCCATATCTACAGGCTACATGAGTCCATAGCCTGAAGGGCACAATGCACAAATGTCTGATGGTCTGGTTCATAACCGAAATAACCAAATAAGAGGAAAAACATGCCTACATGGTCCGAAATATGAAGAGTAGCGATTGTAAAGTTACACATTCCACATAAATCAGATATGAGAAGGAATAGAAGCTTCGATTAGTCACCAGTATCCTGTTATAGATACACAGATAGCTGTAATGTCACTGAGATGAAATGGGTTAACATGGCCCATTCCGGGAAAACCAAGTGAGTCCTAACTGATATGCATCAAGCAAAGGACTGGTTTTATATAATGAAGGAAAGATCTACTGGCAATAAACACTCCTGAAATTAGTTTTTACAAATGAAGTGTCAATAGAAAGGATTCAGCAGGTGATGTTTCTTAGGTTCAGTAAAGCTCATTAGCAGTCATTACTATTAGACAGTCAGAGGTAACTGAAGAAAGTGCAAGAGCAGTAATGGATATCTGTGGTCTGGTGACAGTAGTATCCATTCAAGATTGATATCCTCAGCAATCAGTGGCCAGAGAATAATGTTCTGTGACATCACATGGAGGTATTGTTAATAATATTATTTATTTATACATTATGTATTTACGTCATTCGTATTCCGCCTTTCTCAGTCCGAAGGGGACCCATGGCGGATCGCAATGCATATACAGGCAAACATTCAATGCCATTGCCATATAGCACATAAAGAAAGACATAGAGGCAATTTAACATTCCCGAAATCAGTTCAATTGATCCTCATCACAAAGTGGAGCTTAAACTTACTACTTGACAGATGTAATTGCTCTTTGGGTTGCAAAGGTTGACAACAAGCTACACAAAATGGTCGAGTGTTCACCTTGATCCGGGCAGGCCTTATTTATAGGGTCAGACGAAACCTGTCAGGTTTTAATACCAATGTTTCTGAAATACATTGTTTTGCTCCTGATACAAGAAAACATATTATTACTCAGCAAACATATACGAAGAAATATAACTATGTGACTAGTGTTGCTGTTCTTGAGCAAGCAGGGATCACCAGCAATGAGGCCATGCTATTGAGAACACAGTTGCGCTGGGCAGGTCACGTCTCACACCGGATCCAAAGACACTACTCTATGGTGAACTCGCTCCAGGTCATCCCAAAAAGAGATACAAGGACTCCCTGAAACAACATCTCAGGCCCAGTGTAGCACAGCAGTTCTCGTTTGTGCCTGGGGGCCAGGAAACAGCACCGGGGGTTCCATTAGCATTAGGGCCTGCACCTGCAGAGATAGATTCTGAAGAGGATTTGGAAGGGTTACCTGAAGGAGCGTTTCCCATCACTGGGCCTCTTTCTCCCACTGAAAGTTTGGCTTGGGATGAAAGTTGGCTTGACCCTTATGCAGACATAGATGATAACCAGGTGCAAATGGAAAGCAGTGATAGCGAAAGTTATGAACACCCGGGTGGGAGAGGCTCACAGGAGCTTCCATGAAAACATGGAAGAAAGCGGCTGGGAAGATTCTAGGAAGGAGAGCTCTCATGGAGATAGGGACCCAGGTGCTGGGAGACAAGGCCGAACCTTTGATAGGAGAAGTAGCATTGAGTCCAGGAGAAGGGGATGGTACCGCAGCCTAGACAGGCCGAGGTCCGTCAGCAAAGATTGGAGACAACGAAGCCTAGAGCGTCGGGGACCTCGGCCGAAAGATTAAGTATAGGATCCGTGGGAACGAATCCCCAGTGCTTCGGCCACGTCTCTTCTGAGCAGACGTGTAGCGAAGTTGGTCCACGGAGCTAAGTTGGCTAGTGGCCACCAAGTCTTGCCTTGCATTTACCTTGCCTTGTTCCTGAATCCGCATTGCTGCGCGGAGCCCTGCTTAAGCCTTTGGATTACTTTACCAAGTTGTTTTGGACATTGTTTGCTTCAAGCCTTTGGATTGCATTGCTATTCTTATGGACAATTTACCTTTTGAACTGTTTTATATTCAATAAAGTAGTTAGCCTTCAGTCCGTCTCTGTGTGTGTGATTAAGGGGCCGGTCAAGTCCGTGCATCGTGACACCCAGCCAGTTTGATCACCAGCAATGGTCTACCCTGGCCTCACATTGGGAGGCATGGAGATGCACTATCCACAATGCTGTGGCGTCTTTCGAGAAGACACACCGAACAGGTCTCGAAGAGAAACGACAACGCAGAAAGAACCGCAACTTGGAAACAACCTCACCAAAGGAGACTTTCTGCTGTGCTTTCTGCAAGTGAACTTGCTTTTCTCAGATTGGTTGATAAACTAAAATGTGCTCTTAGGTTTTAAATTTGAGTCATGCCAATTTTACAGTATCTCAATCCATGCCTGCTTTCAATTATGTAAGGCCACCAGCACTCCAGTGTCCTCAAGAACAAGTAAACATATCATTATAATTATGTTAGGCTCAAATAATAATAATTATAATTATTATTATTTCACTTTGTTGCACATCTCCATTTATTTTGAGAGCCGTTGTTGTCCTGAGACACCTTAAAGTCATATGGCTGGCATGACTGCATGGATTGCTGTTACCTCCCACCAGAGCAGTACCTATTGACCTACTCATATTTACATGCTTCAGAATGGCAGGCTAAATTCCTAGCATCCCAATCCATGGCTGATATCTCTATATATGTCACACTATACTTACAGTGCCATCAATAACAAGTAGGAACTTCCTCTATAATATCATAGGCCTTGAGCCTTGAAACTGCCCTTTTGATTGCGAGGGGGAAAGCCTCCTGGAGTGGCAAGATCGTGTCCAAGGCCTGCTGAGAGCCTTTCGGCATGGGAGCAGCACTCCCCCCGCCCCTTCCTGGCCCTTATGGGCGGAGTTTGCCGCTTCAGCTCCACTCTAGCTTCATGGGAGGAGTTTGTTGCCATGGAGATATTCCCTTCTTCTGGGAATCAGGCTCAGATTTCTTTTCTTTTTGGATCCAAAGGCAGTTTGAGTTTAAGTAGGCTTCAGGTACGTTCTTTTATTTTCTTTCTGCCGTATTGTAAAGGCCTCCCCCTTAGCTTTTCCTCCAGCGCGTCACTCAAGAGAATGCCCTGGAGGAGGATCGGCAGAAGTACCCTCTCGAGCTGAGCAAGGGCGAGAGAAAGTTTCCTACCAGCACTGGGTCTCTTTCCTACCAGCACTGGGTCTGCTCTTCCCTGCCAGCACCAGAGCGCAACAGGGAACAGCTGGCACCGAGTAAGCCCTTTGCCGAGTTGGAAACTCTGCTTGAAGGTCTTTTTTCTCTGGCTCCGATCCAGGGTGCCCTCCATATCTGAGCTATTGGAGCTGCAGAGGAGGATCGCGTTGCGCCGATCGTGCATGCGCGAGGGCCGGCTGATACCCGGCCGCCTCTCCTGTCTAAAGGGACATCGGGGCACATGCGTGTGTTTGCCCTCGAGCCCGAGCAAGCTCTCGGGACCGAGCACCCTCGATCCCGCACTTGATCCCTAGGCAGGACACCCTCTGTCGTGTCCTCCAAGCTCGAGGGCCCTTCTTCTCTCCCTTGATACTGCGAGGGAGGTTAGGAGTGCGCTCGCTAACCAAGCGTCTTCCAGGGCTCGAAAGGCCTTTCCTTTTTCCCCTGCAGCATCGAAGGGGAGCGCGCCCACGCATCCTCTAGGCTCGAAGGCCTTTCCACTCTCCCCACAGCACCGAGAGGGAGCGAAGGCCTTTCCTTTCTCCCCCGATGCTTTCCTCTCTCCCCCGATGCTGCGAGGGTGGTTGGGAGCACGAGGGAGGCCAGGAGTCTTTCCTTGGGGGCCAAGGGACGCCAAGAGCGAGGGTCATCCCGATGCCAAGAGCGAGGGTTGAGCTCTGGAGGAAGGTCTCCCAGCCAGCAAGGTAGGCCAAGAAGACACGCGCCCACGCGCTCTCCATCTCGGGAGCCCAGGTCGGAGCTCGACCAGGCCCGCCAGGCCATGCTGACACCGATAGTGCCGACGTCGAAAGCGGCGAAAGGCGCTCCTGCCCCAAGACTGGGGTTTGTAATTAGATGGTGCGCCTGTGCCGCGAACTGCAGGCATATCATTGAGAGCCCAAGAGGAAGGACGGTACGCCCGTACCGGAGGAGTGCTGGACGGTACGCCCGTACCGGAGGAGTGGTTTCTGGCGCCGAAGCCATGAATTAGATGCGGAGGCGCCTCTAGAGCTGCAGGTATATTAATAGGCTCAACAGACTGGTCTCTTTGGCGGGTTAGAGCTCAACGGAGGGCTTTTGATTCTTCTGTTTACCCCGCTTTGAAGGGACTCCAGTCCCAGCCGTCCTGCGCATGATCCCAGTGGGTCAGAGGCGCCAATTGGGGAACTCCAGCCCCGACGGCCTCGCGCATGCTTCACACCCGAGGGTGGAGCAGAGGCGCTCACCTCCATGGTGACAGGCTCATGAGCTCAAAGAGGTTGGTGGCCATTTTGGCGGCATTTATCCTCAGCCTTCTTTTTCCGTTAGAGCTGCCATCTTGGTAGCCAATGGACACTCAGATGTGTGTTTCATTGCTTAGAAACTTCCCATTGCCTTGTAGTATCTGGCGGTTTCCCTCTAATTACTAATCATGTTAGCTTTCAAGATCATATGGAAATAGAGAATGACAAGAGAATGTCCAAAGGCAAGAGTTCAGTCTGGCTTTAGACAACCAACTCTCAATAAGTAATAATTCTAACATTAGTTAACATAAACAATAAATAATAATTTGATTGAATCTAATTTTATGCTAGCCAAAATTCATGAGAAACTTTCTCAATTAATTATTAATTTAACTATGAAATGGGGATAACGAGTAGTCACCAAGATGAATAATATTAATTAATAATTAACATTAAATTTCTTCTAATTAAAGTTTTTTACTTATTACGCTAGTCAAAGAAATATTAGACAAGATTTCTAGCTGTCGCAACGGCGGCGGATGAAAGGATCTGAGGTGGCAGCCCCTCCCACTGGCTATATATGCTGGAGGGGAATGTGGGCGGGGCTACCATTTAAAGAGATATTAGCTTTTAAAAGATTCCGAACTGTCCGCGCAGGCGCGGGAAATACCATAAGTACGATTCACAGTGACCACGAAAGGGAGATTTAAGTTACGTGCATTGTGTGAATTGCTACTGTAGTTCTCTGCACTATCATTGTCGAAGGCTTTCATGGCTGGAATCACTGGGCTGTTGTTGGTTTTTCGGGCTATATGGCTAGAATCCTCAGAGGTTGTGAGGACCTGCATCTATGGCAAGCATCCTCTGAAGATGCCTGCCATAGATGCAGGTGAAACATCAGGAGAGAATGCTTCTAGAACATGGCCATATAGCCCGGAAAACCTACCACAACAATCTGCACTATCCTTCTTTTTGAAATGCAACACATTTTCCAAACACTCCATGAGTATTCAAAATCAGTCAAAAGATAGGTGGTGAACATACCTAGTTTGCCTCTTGCCATTAAGCAGCTGCTGTGCAACTGAGGAACATTTTTCTGCATCCTGAGTAACGAACCGAAGATGCCGCAGCAAGTCATTGTCTGGAAACTTCCTCATTTCAGATTCTTCAATTAAAGCTTTAAAACTCAAAAGACCTTTGGGAGATTAATATTTTGTGTAAGTAAATGAATAAAGCAAAATACTTGTATTTGTATTGCAAATTGCCTCAGTCATTCGGGGGGTTTTTTATTTTCATTTTTTCCCATTATCTTACACACACGTTATAACATTCAATCCCCTTTTCCTTCTATCCCCACATACTTAATTAGCAAAATATGCTTTACTGTCTACCACTGTAGATTTAATGTATCTTCAAAGCACTGACAATTTCAAGTTGTTCCAGCAATCTTATGCAAACTAATCTTATCTACATTTACTTTAGAGTACATTTCCCCAAACTCACTGGCATTTTTCAATATATATGCAATATATATGCTCTTTACATCAGACTATTTAGTTATAATATGTAAAATGTAAAGTTACCTACTTTTCTTATTATTCACTTTTGCTTCCAAAGCTTCATTGACATTAGACGCCCATTCATTGTAAGACTCTGCCCTCAATTTAAGTGCATTCATCATGGGATATAGTTCATCAACTGTATAGCGAAAACTGGAAACAGTAAAAAATATGAACGATTTGATTAAAATTTAAGCAAAATATTATGGTACATATAAAAAAGTTTTCTAAAATGAAATTTTATGAACACAAGAACAACTCATACGTGTGATTTCATAGAGACCATGACGAAAAAAAATACACAGTACCAATTCGAAAATGTGAAACACCATAAACCAGGGTGGAAGGGATCCCTCCCCCACAACCTCAGAGGAGGAACTTTCTGTACCAATGTTCCATTTTTCAGAAGAATGAGGAGTGAATCCTTATGGGAATCTACATAAGCAGTCACCATACTCATCAGGCGAGCAATTCATCACTATATAATACTACTAGTGCTGCTGCAGAACACTTCTATCAAAAGACATCTAACAGAAGCTAACTTGCTAATTTTGCAATGCCAAAATTGACGGTGAAGCCCAAGTGGCCACCCTACAAATCTCTACCAAGGAAACTATCATAATGAATGCAGAAGTGGCAGAACTCAGTGATGGAATTCCTTCAGGAATCAGTAAGGAACTATGTTCACAATTTGATACAAAGGTTCAATCATCAAAACAAGTTGGAAGATCTTGACCATGTTGCAGAGACCACAAATAATTCATTGTTTCCACTTCTATTCATTGTGAGATTTATTATATTTATTATATTTTGAATTACTATCAAGTACAGTATTCATGAGGTAAAAAACAGAAAAATCTATAAGGAAACACAATTAAGTAAATGAATTTATCAGAACAAAGCAGTTACAAACAAAAACGCTTACCCCATTTTATATTGATAAGTGGGACATGTACAGAGATCCTCCACGTGATACAGGCATACCAATGCACCAGGGCTACAAGTACAAGATATTGCAGACATATAGCAAGTAGTTTTACACTTCATGCACTGCCGTTCATCATCAGGCAACACTTCCAAATTCATTCTTTCTGAATCAGTAACTCCCTGTAATGAAGCATACAGGCATAAGCTAACATAGCAAAGCCGTCCAAATACATAAGGTGGGTAAGCTGGGTTTCATTAAGGTAACATGAAAGTCATGAATTCTCATCTTCCACACAAAAAAGGCTTATTGAGCATTTTTTCGGAACACTTATGGAGTAACTGCACAGATTAAAATGTTCAAAAAGAGGGACTAGTCCTGGCCACGAGGGCCCTGATCCATTCTGCCAAGTTTGAGGGGGTGGCTCCCTTGGTGTTTCTAGGTTAAAAGGGAAGAGGGAATTCAAGAACGAAACAAACTGGGAAGGTAAGAAATACAAAAAGGGCAAGTAAAGAAGGACTGCTAAGCTTTACTGAATTCTACTGAATTTTGTTATTGGTTGTTGATTTTGATGCTTGTTTAATATTGTTATAATGCTGTTGTTTTATTTTGTTTTATATTGATGTTATGTATTTCAAAGTGTCACATTTTAATAGTTTTGATCGGGTTTGGCCCCATGTAAGCCACCCCAAGTCCCTTCAGGGAGATGGAGGCGGGGTACAAAAATAAAGTTGTTGTTGTTGTTATTATTATTAGGTCTGCAGCTTGCTAGAACACATCCTGCAAGAGCAGTAAGCAAGAAAAGGTCTGATCTCTAGGAGTCGCTTGCCCCACATAGTATCACCAGAAGGCCTTTCTTTTTCCTGCCTACAAACAGTGAATGGGAGGAACGACCCAATGTATAGGATGTAAGGCCACTTTTCTATGGAAAATAACTACTTTATCAAATTTTATAACAAAAAACAATGTTTTTAAAAAATCAATTGTGTTGATGGGCAGGATTTGTACTATTTTTAAATAAAAGGATTATTTATAAAACTACTACTCAAGGAGTTGTAGTAGTACAAAGATGGCCACGCTAGTTGGGATTACAAAAACACTCACATACAGTATATAGCTGCTTCTCAGTTAGCTCCTTTATAATATGGATAGGAATAAGGCTGCATGTTTTCCTTCAGAAGTTCTTTAACAGCTCAAGGGCCTCCCATGGACCAAATCCATGATAATTGTCCATCAAGGTTAGAAAATAATTCAACAAAAACTCAAAATAACAACTTTCTAAAAAGCAACCCATGGATGTCTCCATGACTTTTCTCCTCCAAAAAAAAAGATTTTTCCCCCCAAAATTGGAAATAGACTTCTGGTCTCTTCCAGGTGTTTCTCAGAGACGATCTGGTCCAAGGAGAGCCAAAACTGAATCCTTGAACATCTGGAGCTTGTCAATCTCTAGTTTAATAATGCTTCATTGCTTGACACTTTATGTAACAAAACATACCAGCTTAAACACAGCCTCCCGTAAAGCTTTTTCATCTTCAATCATAATAGCCATGTCTTTCTCAACTGTTGATGCTACCACCACATCAAGAGTCTCTGCTTTGGCAGCCATTCTACATATCATTTCATCATGAGAAAACACACAATAGCGGTTTAATAAACGATAGTGTTCCACGCACTGACGACCCAACGGCAACTGAAAGAAAATCGACAGCAAGTAAATTTCATGTTTTCTAATGTGGGGATAGTTGTACAAAATCAGTTCCGGGAAGGGGGGGGGGGGGAGATAATGTGACTGAAAAATGTTACTGTAATTTGGTTTTATATACTTTTTAAAAGAAATTAACAGAAGGCCATTATACAACCCTGCATCAAACTATTTACTGCCAATGTGGGAAGTATTTAGAGAATGCAATGAGATCCTTAAAGCTGGGTTTTTTTTAATGACATTTTGAAATCTAGATATTTTTCATTAGGATTGCTTTTTCCAATGCATGAAGTTAATTTTGCATGGTAAACGAACAAGCCATCCACACCCCCATAGAAGTATTTTTTTCTTGGCCAAATAGTAAGAAAAATGTACAACATACATTTCAGATTATGTTTTCCAGTAACATTTTGTAACATATAAAACTTACCCAGTCAACAGTGCAGAAATTAACAGCTTCAGCAAAGTTGAAACCTTGGTTAAAGCCACTGTGATAGGCTCTTGGAAAAGTAATCACAAATTCACCAGCACACTGGTTGGTTCGGTAAATCTAGGATCAAGCAAAGAACACTAACATAAGACAAAGAGTTACATAACATTAATAGTTCTTACCTTTTTCTTTTAGGAAAGCAAGCGTTTCCCTAAATGATAAGGGAATCGTACATAAAAACCTCACAATACAGACACCACATGTAATTATTATTTATTAAAAGCAAGGTGTGTTATATAGAGATGTATAATCCCTCACTGGCTCAGAAGAAGAAAAAACAAAATAAAAAGACTGGTGGGCTTAATTTTTTTTCACCTATCATTAGGTGAATTGCATCAGAAACAACACAACTACATATATATGGGGGAAAAACCTTTTTAATTATTCCCATGCCACAGTGGGGTGGCTTAAAGACTGAAGCTTGTGTCAGAAGGAAGAGAGACAAAAAGCTCAGTGACATACCGGCACACCATGAGACATCAATGTATTGGGATTCATAATTGTAACTAGTTGATGTAAAAGGTCTGGTTGAGATTCAAATAATTCAGGAGCCAGCTTCTTCATAACTTCTTCCAGTTGCTCGGCTGCATATCCTGGAGCTCCATACCATGTTTTAGGTTCTCCCCTGCAAATTTTTTAAAGAAGAAAAATCAGAAAATGTAATCATCCAGAGACTTTCATGATGGAGGTGGTTAAGGGGTGACATTTCAAAGGTTATTGGTGCTCATTGCAATTTCTACCAGCCCAAGCCAGAAGAAAGGTGATTGGAGGTGCAGTCCAACAGAATTTAGAGAGCCGAAACTCATCTTTATATCTATTTTTTTTCTTTAATTTATTTATTGGGCCCCTTTCTCCACACACAGGACCCAAGGCAGTTATACTACATTTAAGCTAATATGTACTAGAGGTAGACAGGAAGGCACAGAAAGTATAGTTGGTTCTCAGAATTTACCAATTCAATTATCCATGGTGTGAAAATATTTCTAAACAACTTAAAAAATCTTGATTTTGCCATTTTATATAATGCCATTTTACTGCACCCTCATATTGTGGTATCCATGGAGGGTCCTGGAATCAAATCCCAGTGGATACCAAATGTCCAGCATATAGACACGAATCCAAAAATGGATATATCTTAATGTTTTAAAAGATGGTTTAGTTTCACCAATCAGGTTACATATACAGTAAAGATTGCTATTATATAAACTCACCAGTGCAGATAGTTGATAGAATAGCTCCAGTGGTCCTCAATATGCCAGCAAAATGAAGAAAAGCACATCCCTACATACAGCCAGGGCAACTTCATTCCACATATATCTGCAGTGATGTGAGCAAGTACAGATTCTTCCATCACAGGCATGTTGTTCAAATTCCATCCACTATCAAGATACTCCTTAAAAAAACAAGCAAGAGTGCAATTCATTCTTCTGAGAAAAGTAAGATGATACAATACAGTTTATCTATAACTGTAGTCTTAAAGTTGTCATCTGTCAACTCACACAAATGTGCAATGTTGTGAGTTTTTTCGGGCTATATGGCCATTTTCTAGAGGCATTCTCTCCCGACGTTTCGTCTGCATCTATGGCAAGCATCCTCAGAGGTTGTGAGGACCTCACAACCTCTGAGGATGCTTGCCATAGATGCAGGCGAAATGTCAGGAGAGAATGCCTCTAGGACACGGCCATATCGCCCGAAAAAAACCCTACAACAACGCAGTGATTCCGGCCATGAAAGCCTTTGACAATACATTCACACAAATTTGTGCAGGGCATGATTTGGAAGCTTCCAGAACTCTTACATAAGCATCACAGCTACATTTTTTTCAGCCGTACTCCAGCCCAGAGAGGGCTATGGGGATCTATAATCTCTAATGAGGTTCCTTACTCCTGCTTCAAAATGTTAAATGGCATTGGGTACAGGTTACTTAAAAGATAGTCTTCTTCTTGATGCCAGGATTACTTTCAGAGATTCTTCTATGGGTGCTCCCACTAAGTCAGGTAACACAGAGGTTTCGTAAGAATACTTTTTTTCCGAGAACCCGATTCCTGCTCAGAGCCCTTCTCTCATGCAAATGTTATACTGCTTTTGTTCAGGACAGGTGCCTTTCTTTATATTTTCAAGTTGCAGAACTTTAAAAAACATGCCCTTTGAGGAGTTTGTAAACTGAGGCTGTTCATTTTTATTTTGATATCCAAGCAGTTTTAACTGATTTTCAATCTTGTATTTGTTTTTCATTTATATTTGATGGTTTTATTTGGTTAACATTTAGTTTGCATGTCACTCAGAAAAATTACAGTTCATGAGTGTCATAAAATACTGCAATAAACAAAGTCATTTGAAGGCTATTTGAAGGCCGCAGGCTCAACTACAACAGCTATGAAGAATGTCATTCTTTTTTCAAACAGCATGTTGATTCATTTTGGATCTGATATGTTTATATATATACATACACACACACATATATATATACACACACACGCATATAGTATCAGTTAAAAGACTAAGATCAGCTCTGGCTGCTCAATAGAATTGGGCTGTATATCTGTCTTTAAATGAACTGCATTCCAAATGTTAACTGAGAATTAAATCTTACCTCTTCTTCTGGTTTCAGTTTAATTTTCCCACCTCTCACAGGAAACCCACTGCCAAATTCCTTTGAAGCAATATCAGCACCATACTCTACTGTGACATCCTCCTCAATTGTGCTAACAAGACGCCAGAATTCTTTCTCGACCAATTCTGTTGGAACCATCTGAATAAGAGGCAGACAAAATATTACTCACTGGCAAAGATGAATCAAAAGGGGGGGGGGGGACAATCTCAACATACGTAATTAGGAAAGGAAGCAAATTGAAAGGGGAGTAAATATGAGAGGTGTTATAGATTCTAACAGAGAAAGCAAAATCATCCACGGTTTATTCCACTATAGGCTGAAGCCAAATTCACAGCACAAAAAAACTAGCAAAACACTATGCTAAATCATTTCAACTACCTTCTTAAATCAAAACATGTGAGAATGAAAAAGTGAGTTAGTTGGATTGTGACTGTCTCATTAGGTACCAAGCAGCATATATGTTCTTTCTAAAGGTAAATGCAGTTTGCTACCATGTAAATTAAAATATTCTTGCACTGAATTTCTTTAAAATAGGACTTGGCAGCTGCATGGAAGCCAAGGGCCAATTTTCCTCCCAAACTCTACTTCCGTCTCATCTCATTCCCTCCCACAGTCCACATTCACAGCTAAGGCATTCTTCATTTCTGTTATTTTACATAGCAACAAAGAATTCTTGTTTTTAATTGATATTTTAATAAATTCTGTAATAAAACCCAAGTTATACATTCATTAGAAATATGAACATACATGCACTGGCATATTAAAATAATCTGACTTGAAGGCATCTGCCATTTCTCCAAATGTGCGAAGAGTGTAGTCTCGTGCTGCCTGCTCAAAACCGAATGCTTCTTGTGGTTTACTACACTCCTGTGTAATTAAAAGACAGTAACAAATTAACAGAAGATTTTAATAATGTCATAAATAATGCACCCAAATCCAATAAATAAATAAATACTTCTAAAATAGGATGATGTACACTTTACAAAGGTGAACTAACAGGGTCCCAATTCTGCAATAAGGAAACTATAAGCTATAGCAGAAAAGTGGCAAAGATCTATGGCTGCTGTATAGGACCACAAAGGACATGGTAGAGGCAGACAGGACAACCCCCGCCAATGATAGAAGATTTCCTATAAACCTGGAGGGACAGGATGAAGGGGAACAAATGTTGACAATGATCTCCAATATAGAAAGGTCAATTTTAAAAAGGGGAATTAGATGTTGGATTCATGTTACTCTGTCTCAAATGATAGTTTTGGGGGTCTAGAAAAAAATCCACATTTTCTTATTACCTGGGCTAGGCATTGAGGGCATCTCCAATCCCCCTTGGGAACATCATTAAGAGGCGGTATTAAGCAAAAGGTATGGTAACTGTCATCACAACCATCACAGAGAAGCAGACGGTCCTCATCATTACCACTGCTACATAAGAGACACACATACAAATCCACCTGTCAAAAGAAATTGCCAAAGCAGAAGATAAATAACACTGGTCCCAATATCTTATTTATTTTCATTGCAAAACTCATGATAAGTCAAATCTGAACAACATGTAAAAATACGCCACATTTATTCTTGAATACGTTTACAGTGGGCCCTTCGGAGCAATTGGAACCACCATTTCCAGAGACCACAGATCATCACACCCCTTACCAGTAAATGGTAGAGACTCAAATGCGGATATGATATCAACACCATTAATAATATGGTGTGTGATGGTCTTTTTTTTTTTTTGCATTCACAGCAGTTATCAGAAACAAACCACTGCAGATACGGTAGGCCCGCGTTAATGGTTTGCTGTCAGATATAAAGAATTATCAATAATGCAAAATATAGTTTGGGGAAAAATCAAAAAACAGATCGATAAACAAACTAAAAGTGGGGTTTTACCAAAATTATACTTTTCAAAACATAGGTCTATTACATTTCCTTAGGATTGGTAAGATTGTTCATTATCACTATTATGGTTAGGAGAAAGATATGCAGTTGGACATTTTCTGCAGAGAAGAAAAATACTCCAGTTAGCCAAAACAGTAAAGGCAAAACAGCTTTCAAATTAAAGAGCAAGAAGGAACATTTGAAAGAAATTTCAACCAGTATTTGAGACAATCTGTTGGAGAACTGTGTGTCAATAATGAAATCCTATTCCAGATGAAACAGATGACATGGAACCTTGCCAGATTAACTTTTTATGAAAGAAACTATAATTAAATAAAGTGTCCTATTATCAAATAGTTTAATGCCGGTCAATAATGTTTCCACTATTTGGATAAATGTTTCCACTCCCTGGATAAATTAAAAACCACAAGTAAGAATACTCACAGCATTAAAGTTTTTTTTAGAGCGTCCCTTTGGTTTTTCTCGATCTGTTTCCCAAATTGGTTGGCTGTTTTCAACAACTTCTTGCTTCACTATGGTTTGACTTTCTTTATCTGGTAAAGTACAACATATGTTCATTACAAGGTTAAGACAAAAAGAGGAATTATTCAAACAGGCTAGTGTCTAAATAAATAACACTTAGTTAACTTAATTTACTCAATTTTCATTGAACAATCAGATTTGCAAATATTCACAAAAGATACAAGGGTTCTGAAGAAAACAAACTTTTTGCTTTAATCTTATTCACATGTCTCACAGCAGACATATTAATTGAAGAGAGAGTTCTCCTGGGTGAAAGATGTGACATCTCTGCCTACTTACAGATGAGTTGTGTGTTTTCCAGGGCTATATGGCTATGTTCCAGAAGCATTTTCTCCTGACGTTTCACCTGCATCCATGACAGGCATCCTCAGAGGTTATGAGACCTCACAACCTCTAAGGATGTCTACCATACAGGCAGGTAGAGAATACTTCAGGAGCGAATGCTTCTGGAACATGGCCATACTGCCTGGAAAACACACAACAACCCAGTGATTCCAGCCATGAAAGTCTTCGACAACACTTATAGGTGCTTTGTCTATTTAAAACATTTTTGGAAAAAGGAAGCCTAAATAGAAGAATTGTAGCAGAATAATTGCCAACTTTAAAAAAATCATTGTCATAAAATTCAAATATTTTTAATGTTTCTGAAAACTGAGAAGTTTGGCAAGTGCTACAACCAAATGAACCCAAACTTACATTTCTATGCCAAGTCAGAATTTTTAGATGTAAATGTACACAGAAACAATCAAATTTAACAATATTTATTTTTTACTGATACACTCACCACTATCAGGTTTTGCAGATGTGCTTCCCATTCTGCGTCTCAAATTGTGAGTTTTGGTTTCTGTAGTTTCCTCGGCATCAGTTTTAATATTAGTAGCCTTGAGAAGAAAATTAGCTTAATGTTATTCATTTTAACATCTTCCTCAGAACATAATTACCTGTCATGGATTAATCATATGCAACAATAGAGTGTTACTGCCAGTAGTGGAAAAAAGCTGTGGCTAAGTGATTCACCCAATTACAAGGAGCCAATGCAGATAAGTCTAGATTGGTTTATATACCCTATTTATTCAAATCTAATTCTCACCTTTTAAGGCTAATTAACCTCACCAAAATTAAAGTGTGCATTACATTTGTTAATATGGTCATCTTGGTGCTGAGCCAAATCATTAGAATCAATGTTGCATTAGACTCAAGTAAATATGGTAAGTTTCAGAGATGCTGCATTTGGCATACAATCTAAAATATCTACTAGGCCCGTTTGATTTTTTTAAAAAGGTTCAAAAAATTTTCCGGATGTAAGGAGCACTGACACTTCGAATCTGAATTACTTCCAAAATTTTCCAGAAAAAATTTGGAATTTCCCAAATTAATTCTGAAATTTCGGAATGGCTTCATTAATGGCGGACATGCATGTTTAACCCAGTTTAGATGCGGATGTCGCCCCAAGTTCTGATGCAGAGGGAAGGACATCCGCCTCCAAACTGGGTTAAACAGCCAATGAGGGAAAAGCACCTCGGGAGGGGCGGGAATCTAATGCCGATTCCTTTCCTAAAATGGCGGCAGTGGCTTCGAAATGGCAAATTCACTTCTGGGTTGTTTACATCACTTCGAAACCGCTTCAAAGGTGAATTTAATCCAAATTCATTCCAATTTTACGAGCATTCCGACAAACCTACCCAGGCCTAATATCTACTAAAACTGTTTTTGTGAGAAGATTTTGCAACAAAGTTGCTTAAGGATTCCTGCTTTCAAAGGTTTTAACCATGCCTCATTTTCTCTGGCTTATATCCTGAACAATCTCTCTCTGGTATTGCAATTTCTCAAGCACTATTTAGTCTTTGTTAAGCAGATGTTATAATGGATTTTCTACCAAACAGTTGAATAGTTAACTGCAGCAATAAAATTTAAGTACAACAAAACTAGAAGTATTATATAAAATTAGTAATAAAATGTCAACCTAGTTAAGAAAAAATACAAATAAAATGGGAATTGGATTTTAAATCCTATATATGTGGAACCTTGAAAATGCTTATTCACAGTTACACGAATGTCATCCTCCCTAAGAGAAGGCAGTGCGGAAGCATATGTGATTCTTCAGCCCATTCAGAGTGCCAACCCAAAAATAAAAATATGAAATAATCAAAACTGTAGAAATTGCATGGAAATACTATAACCACTATAGTCTCTAGAAAGGGAAGGACCTTTGAGGGCCTGGATTATTATCTTCCCAAAATCAGAGTCCACTCTACCTCCGCTCTCATGCGTTTTGCTCGACGTGCAGATGGACACGTTTCCAATGGCTGGACAGACTGTCTTTGAGGAATATCATGGGGTTTATATTCCTTTTCCTTTGTTTCACTTGTAATATCTGGTTTCTGAAAACACTAAAAAAGTATAATAAAAAAAGTAAATTGTTTCTCTAGCTCATAAATCAAAATCTATATAATATATATTTAGTTACTGGAAAAAATGCATGGCTACATTCACTAAAATTCCGGTTGGGCTAACTAGCCTTACTTCCTATAAATATTGCATATTATCGCTTAAATACAGAGTACTGTTATTTTCTAAGTAGCTGCTTTTTCTCTCCAGAAATCTGCTCCAGAGAGTTTCTGAATCCAACATAACAAATTCTTGAAAATCCTATGCCGCTGCAAAACAACAAACCCTGGATCAAACACAATTGTGATCCATGACAATTCTATCACAATGTTTATAAAATATTGAGAAGTGGTTATTTCTTTTATAAAAAATATTATATTAATATTTATAAAATATATTCAGAAATAAATATTTTATAATCAATGTGATTTATATGGCTTTCTAATAGCAAATAGAGAAGGAAAACTTAATTATTCTAGGTTCAGACAATCCAGTAATTCTGCAGTGAAAATGATAACAGAGTTTAGAACAAAAACCCATGACCCTTCCATCCTATGATATTGTGCAAGGGCCTACAAAATTGACAGTCCCAGCATTTCTATGGTTTGCTGTGTGATTTTAAAAGAAGATTGTTATATTACAACAGCACATATAGATTAAAATCAAAATAATTATGTTATTCACTGCTAAGTATACTTTGAAATCTCTGTATCAATGGATATGCTGAATCTTTCAGAACTATAGAATAACTCAAATAATATTTTAGGTACAATCAATATCATGATAATGAAGACAAAACATGTATCATGGGCTCTCCAATACATAATTAGTTTAAGGTCATATAAATCCATCATTAATGTAAACTGCAGACTCGTTTACTGGGTAGCAGTGTTTACCAAGAAGCTACAACGAGCCCAGTCTGGCTTCATTTAACAACTATTTAGCAAGATTCTGGTTTCCAGTTATCAGCTCAACCCACCCCACCCCCACCCTATGATCATACCTTTAAAAAGTTGAACTACATTTACCAGTGCACACCTCAATCCCTGCAATCATCCTATATATAAATAGCAATCTTATTGTCTTTGTATGTAACCAAAATGGCATAATTCCAACATAAATGGGAGCTAATAATTTACTAATAAAGGATTTATAGAGCTCTAATACCCAAACCTAAAAACTCAGGTCGGATGTTATTTGAATGCTGGGTTGGTTGTGCACAGAAACTGAGTATCCTGGGAAAAAACACAATTGACTACAACCCTCATTAGGTGCAATATGTAACACAACATTTTGCTGAAGGCCTCAATAGATGTGAGGCAAAGTAAAAATGCTTCAATATAAAATGCCACTGAGAACATGCACTATAAATTCCACCTTGTCCCAGATACTTGAGGCACTGAGCGCAGAGAGAAAAATTTGGTTCCAACGCTTTGCAGATTCCCTAATTGCATCTTTTTGCTTTCTCGTACAGTATTAAATCCTATGAGAAAAAGGAAAAGCAGTAGGCCCAAACAAATCTGTATATGAGCTAAGCTTTAAAACCAGCTTTAAAAGTAAATGAGTTTGCATTGGGGGTGCTTTGATTGTGCTTTTCCTGCATGGCAGGGAGTTGGACTGGCTCGCCCTCATGCTTACTTGCTTATTCATAATGGGTTACTAAGCAATTACTCCGAATTTCATTTAAAAAATTAAAATGTAAAAATACAGTTAAAATGTTATCCAAATAATATTTTGAAGTAATGAGTAAATGTTAATCTTTAGATGAGAGACCTCACTGGTTAAATAACATATAAACGTTTTTTTGTTTACGTGATAAAAGCCACAATTTTTGAGAGCTTTGTCAAGCATGGATCCAAACGCAAGTATCAACTGTCAGTTGATGGAACTCAATTCATTCTAACTACAGGAATTAAAACACTAGACAGCTCCAGAAGTTCCCCTCCTTCAGCCAACTAGCTTGTGTCCTGCCCAAGCCTGAGAAAACCATGCTCTTGAGATAACAAAACTCTACACCCTCCCAGATGACCACTCACAGCCTCTTGCCATGGTCTACAACAGGGCTGCCCAACTGGTGGCCCGGGGGCCGTATACGGCCCCCCAACCCCCTTCCCTACGGCCCCCTAAGCTTTTTAATAAAAAAAAAATTAAAATATTTTTAAAAATTACCCACTTTCGGGTTTCGGAGCAAGTATCACGAGACTACGGAAGCCACACGGGATTTCACTCTCAACGCGAAATCTTGCCTGCATTGAGAGCGAAATCCCGTGTGGCTTCCGTAGTCTCACGATACTCCTGTTGCCGAAATCTCGGCTACTTAATCCCTGCGGCCCATGCAGACGTGATTTGTACCTTCCCGGCTGCTGCCTCGGTCGGTCGTCGCCTCTGCTCGTGGTCCGGCTGCTCCTGGATCCCGCGTGTTTGGGAAGGTAGGCTAACCTTTATGTTATTATTATGTAATTGTGTATTTGAATGCCCACCCTGCATTTAATGTTAGTAAAATATTATATTTGACTGTATGGATGCCCCTTTTGAATGCCCCTCCCTGCATTTAATGTTAGTAAAGTATTATATTTGACTGTATGGATGCCCCTTTTGAATTCCCTCCCAGCATTTTATCTCAGTAAAAGATTATATTTGACTGTATGCATGCCTCTTATGAGTAGTAAGCCTACGGCCCCCCAGGTCATCAGTCATTCAGGCCCCTGGGCCAGTAGAAGTTGGACAGCCCTGGTCTACAAATACACTCTCTGGTAAGCTGGGGAACTTTTTCTACTAAATAAACTGCAATGTTAGTATCACTATATTGTAGTGCTTAAGGTAACATCTCATTAGTTCAAAATGTAACAAGTAATGTTTTTTGAGTATGTCAACTCCAACCTCTGGATTTATTTATTTATTATTTATTTTACATCATTTTTACTCCACTCTTCTCACCCCCGCACATTGTGTCTTTCTGTATGGACTAGGGATCAGAAAGAAACACTCACATATTGTATGTCAGAAATATATTATGGTACAGTACATAGGCAACTTATTCATCTCATGGTAATGACAGGCATTTGGGGATAAAGGTCAGTACATGAAATATTCGTCCTTACATTCTGTTTTGCTTTAAAAAGAGAGACAGAAGCTTGTTTATTTTATATCCTTCAACTTACTCTTTTTAGTTTGGTAATCCCATTATTTTTATTTCTGAATCTTATAATAGTGCTCACTGCTTCACGTCTCCCTTCTTGTGAACAATTTCACAAGCATATGTTGGAGAAGCATATGGTAACAAAATACATTTTAGGAATAAAATGTTATCTTTCACAAGCTTTCTAAATACAGGAATGGCATACAAAATGCCATTACTTCAAAGCAGCCAGAAAGGAGTTTTATAGGCTTTGGCAACTAACACACCAATTTCACCCCAATTCTCACAGCTATTTGCATAAATAAGCACCTCCGCTCATGACAAGCATTTCAATGATACAAAATCAAAAGATTGAATAGTCAACAGAGTCCACTTGTCTATGCCAGGTAAAAGTATGTTTGAGGAGAATTCTGTGAAGTGCAAGATTACAGGTTGAAAGATATACAGTCTCATAAAGATATACTCTCTCAGAAATTTAATAAGCACTATGCTTAATTTGGGGACACATTTGCTGGAGGTGAAGAAACCATATGTTCAATGAGGGATCAAGAAAAATGAGGAGGGAATGCTGTTGGTAGATTCCTATCTCATTTTAAATGTTAACTCTGACATACTCATGTTTTCCCAGCTGCAATTTATCCTGTTAAAGAGATTCAGGCAAACAGAGATATCACCATTTTCCTTCAGTGTATCAAATTACAGCATGCAAGGCAGGCATAAACACAAATAATGCTGCTATTCCAATGTTTTAAAATAAGAATGATTGACAAATTCCTCAAAAGCCATGAAGACCATTTCAGAATCCAGAGAGTGGAACTAAGTGGAAGCTGTGGAAATCTTCCATGAAAGTGGCCACATCGTCTTGGGATTTGTTATACAAAGAAAAGGGAAAGTTAGATATCTATTCCGGACTTAAGAAAGCTGATTTCAACACTGAAGGCACTGTTGCACATAATTCAATTGAGAAAGAAAAGTGTGAGGTGTCTAAGGCAACCAAGATGGATGTATAAAGAACTTCGAGAAGAGCTGTGATTTAAGAGGAACAAGTACAAGAAATGAAAGGAGGAATTTCTTGCCAATCCTTTTTTTTTCATATTTCCAGATGAGCTGAAAGACTTCCCTATGAGCTAAGATTTAAAACGGAAATGCACAAGACATAGAAAAAAGGGAAATCACCAAAGAGTGATTCAAACAAATAGTCAGGTGATGTAGGGAGAAAGTCGGAAAACCTAAAGCACAGAATGAGCTCAGGCTTACTAGAAAGGATAAAAACAACTGGAAGGGCTTTTTGTTATGCCCATAACAAAAGGAAGAACAAGTAAAAGTGTAGGCCACTGCATGAAGATGATGACAAAATGCTAATATGGGACAGAGAAAAGGCAGAAATACTCAACCCTTATTTGACTCAGTCTTCTTCCAAAAGGTAGAGTGCTCAACCTAGGGAAACTATAGCAGATAATATTGAAAAGGAAATGCAGCGAAGAATAGGAAAATAGGAACTACAGGAATTCCTGAGTATTCTCAAGACAACTGGAAAAATATTTGAGAATTCCTGGAGAACCGGAAAGACCCCAGCAGACTGCAAGAAGACAAATGTCCCCATCTCCCCCCCCCAAAAAGGGGGGGTCAGGACCCAAACAATTGACATCCTTTCAGTCTGGCATCAATTCCAGGAAGGATTCTAGAGCAGATCATTAAACAGATATTCTAAAAGCACATAGAAAGCTATGCATTGACCACTAAAAGTCAATATGGGTTTCTCAAAAACAATTCAAGCCAGATTAATCTTCAGTTACAAGGTTGGTAGATGAAGAGAATGATGCAGGTGTAACATATATTGATTTCAGTGAGACCTTCAACAAGGTCCCATATGATCTTCTTGCAAACAAACTAGGAAAATGTGGGATAGGCAATGTTACTGCTAGGTGGATTTGTAATTGGTTGACCAGCCAAAAATCCAAAGAGTGCTCACCAATGGCTCCTCTTCATCCTGGAGAGAAATATCTAGTGGGGTGACACAAGGTTCTGTCCTGGGCCCACAGCTATTCTATATCTTTATAAATTAACATGGTGACAGAATACAGAGCATGCTTATTACATTTTCACATGAGACCAAATTAGGAGAGGTAGCAGAATCAGAATTTTAAATTATCTTAATACAGTGGTTCCCAACCATTTGTTCTCTATGTGTCTGAGATATCAACACCAAGAGGAATAATTTTCAGTTTTACAACCACTACTCTTCTACCAAAGTTTCCAAGCATGTGTTCTTTGAAAATGTGATACACAGCTAGAACCATTTGAGGGTACTGTGGGGCCATCCAACAGAGAAAGGCAGCCCAACATTTTCTACTCATTGCAGATTGCCCATCCTTTCAAATGAACAGAACTTTTGACTTTTTAGCAACTAATAAATTCAGACAAAGAAATCCTTGCATTTGATGTCCCCTCTCTAACCCTAAGTAATTCAAATGTTATAGAAGCACTAGCAAACTGAGATTGTATAGTAGTTGGTCATCTATCAGCACTAGTTGTTTGTTTTTCTTTATGATTTCAAATAAAATTATATGAGGAACTTATATAATTTGTAAAAGACAGAATAATCTTAGCTTTGAAAGAAATTCTGTACCCCAAAACATCTGATGTAAATATCAAAGTTTTACACATGAAAAACAAAATTCTTCATATGTAGAAAATAATGCTTTTAATTCACAAAAAGGTTAATTTTAAGTGGAAATATCTACCATTATATATCATTTTGATCATATCCTGCCTTTCCCCCCCAAAACTGTGATACTCTTTTAAAAATACCTGTAAAGGGTTACATAAAATCAGTATCACAATGTACAATAACAAATATTTTACTTTACACTTGTTAATGTTTATTTTAAAAAATATTGGTCACAACTCCTCCCTCTAAGACAAGTCAACAGAAAATCTTTGAATGATAAAATGCATTAGTGAGATAAAGTAATAAACATGGATGTCCTTACGCTGGAGAAAATTAGCAACCCACAAAGACTGAATACACAAATTATTTCTCCATATTACCAGGAAATAGTACTCAGCTGGACATCTGTACAAAACATCCTTCAGAAAACACCAATTATATTGAAGTATTAGAAGTCCTTTGATCAAGGGTAAACAATTTAATGTAATTCACATTTACAGAACTATTCCTAAGAGGCATATGATCAACATCTAAAACTGAAACCTCAAGTACAAGTCAAACTAAAAACAACATATGGCTTCATTGAGTCTCTTCACAATAAAATTGTGGCAGTAATTTGCACAGGAGGATGGACAGGAAGCACCTAAAACAACTTAAAACAGAAAGGGAAGCACTATCATTCAAAAAGTTAGTTTAAACATACCTTTTCCAGAACTGCATCATCCACTAAACACATCAGTTTGGAACAAATGTCAGGTGCCTATTGCAAGAGAGAGCTTGGAGAGTTACACTTTAAAAGAACAGTGACCTTCACAGGTAAGGTCACAAGTAGTCATTTGAAAAGTATTTACCTAGTGTGATTATTTTCTCAACAGCTGCAGATTCATTTCAGAAATATCAGATACCTAAACAAGGCCTAGTTTTTCAACAGTATATTGTATGTGAGGCAGCTCTGTTTGCAGATGCAACTATTAGATCTCCAAATACACCAAGACAAGCAAATTTCACAAAAAGCACAAGAGACAGACAAGCTAGACAAGTGAAATGAACCACCATAGCAATATCCAAGAATGATTACAAATAAGCTAATAAGATCACTATTCTGGACACAATTTTATTTTTTACAACCTGTAATATATTTTCGGAGGGTTGGTTATAACAAATACTTCTCCTGACTAGGCTATGGACTGAATTCAATTGCTAGTCCAAATAACAGTGACTTTACTGACTTGCTGAATAGTACACTGACTTATGTAAATCACATTATTCAATGTAAGTTGGAACTAGACAGTGGATTTAGGTCAAGGCCCATATTTACCACTGTGTTATGTCCTACTAAGATAGATTTATTCCCCCCAAATTGGCTGACATTAGGCTTCCTGGAATTTAGCATTCCACACCACTCCAAAAACTACTCTATGTTTAATTTATTTCCTGGTTAAGAGAATGCATGTTCTGCTTCATCACTAGTTGATACAGATAGTCAATAAATGCCAATTAAAAACTATGTGCTGAGGGCTGTATGAAAGTCAGACTTTCATTGCCCCTGTGTACAGAACATACACCTCGAGTCCCTCATGTCTTATCTCGGGTTTCTCTGAGGGCAGCTATTTTACACATTTATATAACTTTCACAAGAATCCTAGAATTCATGGTTTGGTTGAGTACTCAGCTTAATGTACTCTATTGAATACCATACCAGAGTAATCTAGCAGAGAATTCTAGCTGCACCATACTATAAATCTCAGTATTCCACATGATGGAACCATTACAATTAAAGCAGAATCGAACTGCTATGACTGTGGAGCAAAGATATACATTCAATTCAGACAGAGGTAAGCAACAGAAATGGTTTTTTCTTATGTATTCTTACCAAGCATATTGTTGTTCTAACATAAACACCATTAGATAAAGGGCCCAAATATTTCACAGAATGGATCAAATCACTTTCTGCATGACCCTTGTGAACAATCTATTTTCAGATGATTTAATTCACAATGATATAATAAGACATGCCTCCTTTTATGCTGATTTAGTCCACATGCCTAAGTGAGACAGACAGCCACCATATATAAGAGCCATGCCTGACCTACAGTCTTTTATGCAAGCACTCAAGACATGGCTCCTTGGTAGAGCATTTAAATTGTAACCATTTTAATGTTATTGTTGTATAAATTCATTTATTCTGTCTTATGTAAGTCGCCCAGAGCACTTCGGCGGAGGGCGACTAATGAAATAATAAATGAATGAATGAAATGAAAAAAATCAGGTTTGATCACAATATTGGGTGCTATCGTACCTCCCTAGTTTTCATCACGCTAACCTGGTGATGTGGCAGTACAGTACCATAAAGAAAAGTCAACAAAATTATTGCATAAAATTTAAAAATGATAATTCAGTGAATACGAATAATGAACACAGACTATGTTTGAAATACACTATGATCAAAATAAGGGGTGGTGCAAACACACATAAATCTGAAATGAGAAATTTTGTGTTGGAGACTTTCATTGCCTGTGTTCAACCTAATAGTTAGTGAGCAATGTAAAAGTATAACTTCTCTTCCCCCCCCCCTTGTATACAAACACATAAACATCTGTATACAACATTATACATACAAGTATAGATATAGTAAAAGCCAAACCATTTTAAAATTTGAGAAGAAATACAAAACACACTGAGGATTTCTTAGAATTATACAGCGGCCTAGTGAAAGTTCCAGAGAGTTGTGGTGGGCCACTATCTTACTGTGGCAAATGCCACAGACACGGCTGTCCAGAGTAGATGTTGTCTAATAATAATAATAATAATAATAATAGTAGATTTACTAGAATACATTTAGAAGGATTTTAAAAGCATTTAGGGTTTACATACAGGCCAAAAGAAAGGGAACTAAGCAATATGAGGCTATGACATAAAGGTTCATGTAGTCGCTTATGTGTATAGGGAGTATGTCAAATAATGCAGTACCAAACAATGTTTTTAAAACCCAATAATAGCAATTTAAATGCAATCCAGAAACAGATTGCCAATAAAACAAATACAAAATAGTTTAAAATGATAGGATTGCTATCTTGGACAAGCATATGGGTAGCTCAGGTTTCAAGACTGCTTTCAAAAGCAATTCTATATAGATCATGACGGTAGTCTATTCTGTATGTAACTAGTGCCTGTGTATTGATGGTAAAAGTACAATCGAGAATTTTCCAGCTAACTTTTGGCACATGAAGCTAATATCTTTAAGACACCTTGCTCCCTTTAAGCAATAAAGCATTATCAGATTTATTAGATGAGCAGATATTAACTATGTAATATCTCAGAAGCTGCAGCTGTAGATTTAACACCCATGTTCACTGCAAAGTGAGGAATTCTCTTGAAATGGAAGCAAAGAATTAATCCACAATTTCGAAGTATTGAAATTAAAGTCAGCACACATAAAATGCTAATTGCAGAAAATAGTGCTAAGAGTTCTCAAAGTCAGCAGCAGTTTTAGATCTGACTAGCTTTCAACTGTCTAAAAGGAACAAATGAATCAAGATCACTTTTCCTTTCTATCGAATATGAGTGGGCATTATGAAATGAATTTTAAAACTAAAAACAGTAGCAAATATACAGAAGGTTATGACTTTACATTTAAGGAAAATCCTATCATTTTAAACATGTCTAAAGGCCACCTGAAATGTTCTCTTTTGGAATACTTAAACATTAAGCATTACTGACATGTTTCAGAGCTCTTTTCTTTGATGGAAAGCATTTTTTTACAAACTAGGTAGTCAGGAAAACTCACCAGTAGGCTAGCTCCAGTCTGGAATAAATTGAAAGGATAAAGAATGCGCTCATAATGAGAACGAATATGCGAACCCACAGCTTTGCCAGGTGTAAACCCCATCTTGGTGGCTATTTTAGTCCACTTTCTGTCCTTACAGACCAAGTCAAATCCACCTTCTTCTGCAACTAGCTGTAAGGAAAATAATTGCACATCAGAATTTTATGTATATACATAGATATTCCAGGCAACTTTAAAAAAGGAAACTGCTTTACTTTGCATAGAGAAGATATTGTTTAAACAACAGTCACATTTATAAAATCAGCTTCAGAGCAATGATTTTAGTGCACCATATAAAAACAAGGCTTACCTATATCCTGAATTCTAAAATGCCTTTCAACTGCAGTGTTTTTCAGGATTTAATCAAATCTATTTTCAGAATCCTGTTGATGCACAATGCCAATGTAAATATGGGTTGCTTACCTGTAACCGTAGTTTCCCGAGTGAATCAGCTGTGAATAGCACATATGGTATTTCCTGCGCCTGCGCAGACAGTTTGGAATCTTTTAAAAAGTTATTATCACTTTAAATGGTAGCCCCGCCCACACTCCCCTCGAGCATATATAGCCAGTGGGAGGGGCTGCCACCCTCAGATCCTTTTTTCCGCCGCGTTGCGACAGCTAGGAATCTTATCTCATAAATTTTGACTAGCATAAATTTTACTATGTTATTTTATTAAATTTAATTTCAATTTGTTATTTATATTATAAATTTTGACTAGCATAAATTTTACTATGTTATTTTATTAAATTTAATTTCATTTTGTTATTTTTATTTATTTATTATTACTTATCAGAACTGGTTGCCTAGAGCCAGAATGGACTCTAGTTGTTTTTGAGGCTTTGCATAGTTATCTTATAGACAACTATTTCCATTTGATCTGGAAAACTAAGCAGGGTCAACCTGTTGATGTAAACATGCTAGCATGGGTAGCGCTGACAAGACCACAAAGGGCATAGATAGAGCATCCATGAAAAAAGTCAAGCAATGGAGAAAAGGACTGCTCAAAGCATTTGTCACCTTCTCTTGCTAGAATTACCTTAATTTTGGAAACAGTGCAACAACCAATACAGTGCATCAACAGGGTTTCAGCCTTAGTATTAACTTGCAAGATGCTGGAAATAATTTTCTGTCACCCTAAAAAACTTACAATACTTACTCGATTAAGCTGGAACAAGTCCAAAATCTTTCTTTCTACATGTGGGATTTTCAGTGAGCATCCCTGAAGTTCCCAGAATTTTGCAATCTGGTCCAGAAAATTGAGTTTAACCCGGGTTTGGGCCTATTCAAATAGAAAGTGGATATATTATACAGTTCACTATAGCTATCATTTCAAAATTTCAACTTGAATATTCTCTCATCTATTTTATATATTGAACAAAAACTAAAAACAGAATGCTGGCCACTGATCCTTCACTCATGCCATTACTTCAAGCAGCAGGTTCAAAGAAGCATCTGATATACTTTTGAGAAATAATAATATTAATGTTTATTTACACTCCTCTTTCTCTCTCCACAAAGAAACTCAAAGCGACTTACAATAAAAACATTCCAATACCATTTAAAATCTACAAATATACAAACATTAAAACAGAATTAAATATAAATTGCATTAAAAATGCACACTTAAAATCCATAAAAAATATTCAAATCTAAAAAACCACATCACTCTCTGACTAAGATCTTTAAAACCTTTTCCTTGAAAAGCCTGTCTGAATACAAAGATTTTAGCCTGCTGGTGGAAAGGCAGCAGGAGGGAACTATTCTGGCTTCCCTGGGCAGGCAGTTACAGAGTCAAGAGGCAGCCACTGAGAAGAAAGGTCCTCTCTCTTGTTCCTACCAACCAAGCTTGAAATGGAGGTGGCATCAAGAAGGTTCGTACAAGGAGATACGGTCAGGCAAATACCTTGGACCTGAGTAAGATTCTTCTGAACAAATACAGGTAGCTTTCTAATAGAGCCCTGAAATATATTTGTTTCAAATACACACAGGCCTTTAAAATGACCAAAACATATATTGTACAGAATTCATCAAGTTGGAAGGAATGTCTAAACAGAGAGAACTGTAAACAGTGGTGTCTCCCAGAATCTGTGTTGGGATTGACACTTTTGAAACATTCCTTAACCGTATCCCAGTTTTACTGAGTTTCTCCAAATTTTCTTCATGCCCTTGTTTCATATCAGGTTACAAAACGTTTCATGTATTTCAGACAGTGAAACCCATACATATTTTTTTCTTAATGTGTATACTTATTTACAAAATGTGCCTAAATTATATATTTCCCCAATGACTAATGTTTGTTTCTGCATATTTTTCTCAATTCTGTGTATTTTAGGTATTGACATATTAAAATACACACTTTGTTCTATAAATGTTTTGCTTCTCAAAAATGCCATGTAAAACGTGCAAATCTATGAGCAATCAGGGCAAATGCACGCTTTCTAACAAGAGAGATGGGAGAATGCTATTTCTACCAAGATTGTAGGAAAAAAATTCTTTATCTCCCATACCATACATGAATTAAATCTGAGGTTTCACAGAGACAGGTTTGTTGCCAACACCAAAGTATTTATAGTAATTAAGACAAAAACAAACCACTCTTTTTACATTTTCTCTGTAAACATTATATAAAACAATAAGTATAGTTAAAGAAGTGTAATTCATGTCCATGGTGCAAAAAAAATGTAATATCACGAACAGGACATTTTAGTCCTCAAAGCTCTATTTTATTTAGGGCACAACTACATCATGCCTAAATCCAGAAGTTGATGAAAGGCTTCATCCCAGCTGCCACTGTCTTGAACTTGTAGGGATAGAATGCAAACAGAACTAGATATCATGATATGTTGATGTTGTGAAATTTTTTGTATTGTTGAAATAGCCTCTTGATGGGGCTGAATGTAAGCTGCCCTGAGTCCCCCCTTCTGTGGTTGAGAAGGGCGGGTTAGAAATATGGCAAATAAATAAATAAATAGACTCTTTTTGGGACAGGAGCAACTTGAGAAACTGCAAGTCGCTTCTGGTGTGAGAGAATTGGCCATCTGCAAGAATGTTGCCCAAAGGAAGCCTGGATGTTTTACTATCCTGTGGGAGGCATTTCTCATATCTCCACATGGAAAGCTGGAACTGACAGATGGGAGCTCACCCCGCTCCCCGGATTCGAACTGCCAACCTTTCTGTCAGCAATCCTGCCGGCATAAGGGTTTAACCCATTGCACCATCGGGGGCTCCTTGCAGTGCGGATGCACCCTTAGGTTGTTAAAGTATGTAAATGCACCCTTAGACTGCTAAACAGTTCACTGCAGAATCATGTTTGAGTAAATCTGAGATCATGAAATGTACCAATCAGTAAACAGTCCATATTTCAGCCACTAATCTGTATTTTAAGGATAGTATTTTTGAGATACATATGTTGTGATGGCTTAAAAATGAGGAGGGTTAACAGCTATTCAAAACAAATGTCTCCCCTTATGTGAATATGTGTTTTCTGATTCTGCATTATTATATTTACTGGAATTTGCACTGGAATCAGAAAATATCCCAGAATGTCCCCCAGTACAAGTTATTTTATCTGTCTGGATTGGTTAAATACTACTGCTTTTTTCTAAATATATTGTAAGTTTTTGATTCAATAGGGACAATTACAAAACAATTCACATTACAGTACCTCCAACTCATTCAATCTTTGGATTCGTGGAGTAAAGTGAAGTTTGTCAACATCACATGCAAACGGAGGTTGCCAGTCCTAAGGAGAAAAGGAGATATACTAGTTACGTTGGAAGTCCTGAAACACAATTAAGATATGTTTCACCCCATCTAAATAACAGCATATATAGTCATTTCATATAACATTATGAAAGACAGTGTGCTCTCAGTTTTGTATTTATTTTAATAGTATTACACTGTAACTTGTTTTTCCTTCTTGTATTGTTGGGGAAACAGTAAGACACTGTGACCCACACCAATTATTTAATTTTTATTTATTATTATTTAAAACTTTTATACCCCGGCCTTCTCACCTCCGAAGAGGGACTCAGACAAACAGGCAAACAGCAAGTATTCAATGCTAACATTTAAAATCTAAAAACATCATACATTTACAATAAAATCATCAAATACAATACAATAAATACATTTAAAAAGCCTTTCGCCAAAGTAAAATCAAGTCCAACTTAATCCATATATTTGGTCTGTATCAAGTGGTTAGCGACTTTAGCGACCAATGACAAATTGAGACCTAACTTGGCACACAGAGCCCCCATGATCCACTCTACATCCTAGTCCATTTTGGAGGACATTGGACCATCAACAATGGGACTTGATATGGGAGTTGTAGTTCACCCGCACCCACTGAACCAGCTGACATTGTATCTAGACTCAATTTGAAGCAAATACAAGCAATGCCTTTCTCAAATAACCCGGGCACCGCTGGGTCCCCAAGCTAGTAATAAAATAAAAGTGAAAATATTTTTGTGTGTATGTGGCTGGGGCACCCACTTACACAGACAAGGTCTTGCCTCCACAAACAGCTATAGCTCCCACTGCTCAGGGGACACCAATGGCCCTCCCTCCAATGACATTTCAGGTAATAGTGAGCACCATGAACATGTACAAGGGCCTCGCCAATGTCCTCTACAAACACCATACTGCCCACCACCCAAATAAATGTTTTCATACGAGGACAATTTCATCCTAGATTTTCTGTTTTAACTCCAACACAGACATCCCAGTGTTTCTTACTCTCTCTCCATTGGTGCAGAATTTGCATGAACAGACCTACTGCCTCTCCCTTAACCCTTTCCTACCCTTTCCTATGGCGCACAGGAAACAGAGGGAATTATCAAGTTCGGGACCTGCCTATCTTCGTGACCGTATCTTCCCCTATGAACCTTTGTGATCTCCAAGATCCCCTGGAGAGGCTCTTCTCTCGTTTCCGCTGCCGTCTCAGGTACGGTAGGTGGGGACGAAAGGAAGGACCTTCTTTGTTGTCTCCCCTCAGCTTTGGAACTCCCTCTCCAGGGAGATCGGGCTGGCTCCCTCTCTATTTTCCCCAAAGAGTTGAAGACGCGGATAATTGAGTTTGTGGATTGAGCATTGTTTTAATTTAATTGTTTGATCATTTGTTTTAATTATTTGCTAGTTTTTAATTCTGTATGTATTTATGGTTTTATATTGTGTGTTGTGGCATCGAATCATTGCCTTTGTTAGCCACTCTGAGTCCTCCCCCCGGGGGTTGAGAAGGGCGGGGTAAAAATGCTGTAAATAAATAATAATTAATAAATAAATATTCTGCTGTGCTTTTGGGTAGATAATTCCCTAGATAGCTGGTCCAGCTAAGACCTTAAATCTTATCCTCACACTTTACCATTGCTCCTATTTTTATTGCTGCCTTATGAACCAAGCAACTTATTTATTGCCCCTATCACTTAAGTTTTGTTGCACCAGTCTGCACTCTTGTGATGATAAACTAAATTTTGTTACTGGTTGTCGATTTTGATGCCTGTTTTATACTGTTATGTGTTGTTTTACCTTGTTATGTATTTTAATGTGTCATAATTTGACTATTTTGATCGGGCTTAGCCCCATGTAAGCTGCCCCGAGTCCCTTCAGGGAGATGGAGGAGGGGTACAAAAATAAAGTTGTTATTATTACCTCGATGATTCATCACATATCTGATGCCCAACGTGACAAACTTTAGCACTGATGGGAGTTTCAGGGGGTTAATTGGGCATGTGAGTTTTAGTTCCCCAACGTTTTGTAAAATAAAAAATGGACTTTTTCAAATAACCCAGGCAATGCCGGGTACTCAAGCTAGTTGATTAATAAAGGTGGAGAATAACTTTTGAAGCTTTTTCTCCCCTTAGGAGATTACCATCCATGATTTCAAACAACTATTCATTAGTTTATATCAAGAACTTGAAGACCGAGAATTCTTCCTTGTGTGAGATGCAAATAAGAGTTGTTGTAAGCCCTGGCCACAAGGTTGCAGGAGTAACACATTTCAGAGACTTCAAAAGTGTACACCTGCATCGAATACCTAAAGGTGTTTTTTCATTCTGTAACACTGACAGTACCTTTCCAACAACAGACCCTAAGCATTTAAAATATTTTATTAAGGTTATATAATAAGACAATTAGTATCTTCTCGAATGATAAGCAAATTACATATTTGAAAGTAAATGTGTTTGAAGATAGAATATACAATACTACTCATATTACAACACAACACTTCGTTAATTTATTATTAAGCCAGGACGAATTAAATTAGATTCAAACTCTCCTTTTGAAATGGTTTTGTCTTGTCATTTTCTCTAATTTCGTGTTCACGGTCACTTTTGCTATACAGTGTTCTCTCACTTATTGTTGGGGTTAGGTTCCAGGATCTCCCGCAATAAGTGAAAAACCACGATGTAGGGATGCTCTATTTATACATTATTTTAATAGTTATACACTATTCTTTATAAACTTAAAATAAAGTGAAGGAAAGGAAGGAAAGGCCATTCAAGTCTGGAGGAAGGGAGAAAGGACTGAGGAGGGAATGCGCCTTGGAGAGCGGCGGCGGCAAAACTCCACAAAACAGCAAAAATACCATGATATATATTTTAAATTAATATTTTTTGAAATCCGCGAAACAGCGAATCTGCAATAAGTGAACCGCAAAGTAGCGAGGAAACACTGTATTCCATCTTGTCTTTAAACATTATCGTTTAGAAGGTTGCTTCATTGGTAACAACAGTCTGGTTGCTACTGACTGAAGTAGTATACTAAACCGCATCAAAAAATTAGATGAGCACAGTAATTTCTTCAGTCCTATGCAAAAACCTTATCTCTAAAGAATCCTCTATCATGTCACACTGAGGAGTCATCCACATGGGCCAATTACTGCAGAGCTGGTCTGGAGTCGCAGTACCGGGGGCGCTTACATTGGACAGCCACACTTAGCTGTCATAGCTGTGGTCATGGAGTTCCAAAGAGCTCCTGACCATCCCTTGGTGCCTTTGCTGATGTAAGTGAAGGTACTTACATGACTTGTGGAGGAGTTAAAGAGGGGAGATCTCCCTTCCCTCTCTGAGTAACATTTACACTGGCAAACGTGTCCAAAGATAGCCAGGAGCTATTTGGAGGTCTGTGGCCACAGCTATGGCAACAACATGACAGAGGTTAAGTGCCACACCGTTTTCCCTACACAGGATGGCAGAACTGGCTTGAGTACATAGTAGGTGTGGTTCAAAATCTGAACTGGCCAAGCTGTTCATGCTACCCCAAAATGCAGGGAAGTTCTGGAGCATTCCCTATTTTTCCCTAATGCAGGGCATAACCACAGTAAGGGGAAAGATGGCTTACTGCCACAGAGCTGATTCTCACCCACTTTGGCATATAGTGCTCACGTAGAAGTCCTCTAAAACTAGCCATTCCAACAGGTTGCAATAAAAGATAACTGCTAAATTTTCTGATGCATTGCAAAATTTATTAATATTCGATTTCTGAAGTATGCTCATGAAGCAAGCTCTCCAGTTTTTCACCTTATTTTTCTCCACCCCACTGGTACACACCTTTTTGCATATGCAGTTTAAATTCATGTTTTCCTCACCAAATCTGTAGTATCCTTTTCCCTGACTTGGATTTAATGAATTTGTTTTCAATACAGATGTACTCTTTTGCTCCATATTTGCTACCTTTCACCTTCATCAATGCAATGTAAGTGTAACTTAATCCAATTATAAGCATAAGAATATTGAGTAAATGGTCTGTGTGCTGCACCCATAATGCACTTGACTGAAGCAGAAAAGTGTGTTACAGAAAAGACCTTCTAAGTGTTGGCTTTTGGAATGTAGATCTGGATCACCTTCCCTTCGTGGATGGTGAGAACATCTGGATGTAATAGAAGCTTCCTATAATGTCCTTGGGACAGATGTAAATTTCTTCACAGGCAATTGCTAGAGATAAATCCAGGGCAGAAGCTGAGGATACTGAAAAAGCAGGAATCTGAGCATAGACAAGATGTAAAGCTGAAAGGCTGGCCACAAGCTGCTACTGCTTGACAGTGTGTGATGGAGACCTGACATGCTTTATATCAGCAACTGGTTGAGGTATGTTTGAGTCTGTGTGACTGTTGTAGAGGCTTCCTGCCAATCCTAGGGTGCTCTGTTTCAATTGACAGAGTTTCAGACAGACTTTTCTAGTTGAGTATATACATTAAGAGGCTTTTGAAAAGCAATAACATGCTCCATTATGAAGCCAGTCACTGAAAAAACAAAAAAAAATGGTTTTGGGTCGTCCCCCCCCCCCCCCAAATTACTGCTCCATGCCTATTCAAATACAAGAAATTTACATGTACGGTCTAAAATTTACTTCTGAGTACCTTATGAAAAATGAAAAAAGGAGCTGCCTTGGAAAAACCCTTGCAAAGACCCAAACTTTCATTTGTATGGGGACTTTAAAATCAATGGGTTTTCTGCAATGTTGGAGGACTCTTGATCTTAAAGAGCAATGGGTGGGGAAATTTATTTTCACAAGAGCAGTAGATTTTTTTTGAGGAATGAAGTTCTCAAAGCTCATTTCCAGATATTTTTTTCTGAATCTTCAAGAAAAGAGAGTGATTCTTCAGATCAATTGCAGACATAAAAAAGTTAAGAACCCTTTTAAGAATTGCAAATTTCCTAATGACTGTCCTGACAACTCAAGAATATGCAACAAGTGAAAGGGGTTTTCCCCTGACTTAATCTCAATCTCACAAAAAGGTAAGGGTAACCCCCCCCCCCATCAACAAATTCTACTAAGAAACCTCCAGAATAGGTTATCCTTAAGGTTGCAATGTCAGCATGTGACACGTAGCTTGTAGATAAACAAGAACAGCAAGGATTAGAGAAATCTCTTAATACTAATTCCATCTCAGTCTTCTCTTTTTCGTTTTACTAATTCTCTCCACAAACTCATTCATTTATTTATTTGTTTTTTCTTTTACTTTCCTCACCATTTAATCAAGCAGCATGACTTTCTCTTCCAATTGTTTCCAAAAGTCTGTGGGCCTTACAAAGTCAAGAACCAAATGAAAAGCTGAAAGGCCTTCTAAAGAAATTGAATATCCCAGCTCTGATCGTGGATTCACAAAGCAACTTAATCAAATGTTAACCAAGAACATTTTAAATAAAAGTGTATCATTCAAAATCCCAAGCTCATTAGGTTTTAGAAACTCCCTGAAATAAAACAGGTTAGATTCAGAGCATAAGCAAAATGAGCATCCCTAGAGAATTAATTCTACCATTCCCATGCTACATGCTTAAATATACAACTAAGACAGTTTAAAATCAAGTACTTCACAACAGATAATAGGTAAACAATTTTAATAATCTAAATAAACAAGGCCTTGTCCTTACCTCCATTGCGTTACACAATTATAAGACATGGCTATCCATCTGCTTCTTGGGCAGTGCTCTAGAAACACTACCACAACTGGGAATGAGCTCTGCCTCCCAACTCTGCAGCAGCTTTTCCTATAGTCAACACAGACACTTCTGGTGCTGGTGAAGCTAAAAGGGGGAATATTTCAATCCATGGAATAAAGATCTATCTGCTTCTTGGACAGACTTCTAAATAAACCACAATTGCTCCAAGTTGGGGAGATGCTATAAAGCAGGGGTGCTCACACTTTTTCAGCATGCGCGCTACTTATAAAACAACCAAGTCAAAATAATCTACCTACCCACTACAAAAATGTGAAACATATAACACAATATCTGCTTTGAACTGGGTTTTCTGAGTCCACACTGCCATATAATCTGATTCAAAGCAGATAACATGGGATTTTATTCAACTGTGTGGAAAGGACCTCAGATAACCCATCCTATTTTACAGTTGACACACAAAAACTGATTTCTTGCTACTGGACTAATTGCTGCGGGGCGGGACTGAGCCTTCCTCCCGCCCTGCCTGCAATCTACCAGGACGCCCTACGCGATCTACCAGTAGATCGTGATCTACCTAATGAGCACCCCTGCTATAAAGTAAATAACTAGGGATTTATTGACTGCTGCAAAATGAATTGTCCTTGGGAGAAAATTTGGGCCCGTTATTTATGATGTGAAATCTTTTTCCCTTTCATAATTCAAAAAACAGGTATTTCAACCACTCTATTTTTATGTATGTAATCAATTTAGAAAAACACCGGAAGCTACTATAAAATAGAGATAACAATTTTTTTTTAATTACAAGAGGCAATGGTTTCTAATAGTAAAAGTTTGTGAAAATAGGGCATTTTGCTATGTTTTCAACATAAGAAGTGTGTCTGGATACCAACAAACACAACCAATCAATTTAATTCTGCTATACATTAATTTAAACAGACAGTAAATTAATTAAAGCAGCCTTCCAAACCATGTATAGGTCAATAAGGGAAATAAAATGGGTTTCTCTTTTTCCTTTTTTCTAATATTCTTCCATTCTTATTACTTCCCTGATGTTTTCTAACTGTAATTTGATATACATCAGAATCTGGTATGTTTATCATTAATCACAACTGCTTCCAAACTGTGTTTTTTTTTCAAACTCACTTAAAACTATGATTTAAATTATGATTTAAGTTATGGCATTTAGTATCACAATAAACTGTGTTCCTAAAACCCAAGAAAATGGAATTAGTAGAAAAGAGAAGCAAGAAGAGGTATAGCAAGTTTTCAACATCGTCTCAATCTTCTCTAAATCGTAAGTGTTAAATGCAAGGACCACAAGCCAAATCCAGTTCACCATGTCATTTTATGTGGCCAGTGAGACTTTTTTGTGCCAGGGGAACATATGTACATTTATATAATCTTACAATTACTAACAACCCTTTGAAGGCAACCATAAGGTTGATGTGGCCATTTGGTGAAAATGACACCTCGCTCTAACTAGTGTTTGGAAGATTCAAGTATGAATTCAACCAACATGAAGCAAACCAGGTATCTGCAAATATGACGAGAGGGTCTTGGGAGCCCCTGCCAATAAAGATAGAATGTTGGTTATAATAGGTTTTAATTCCATTGGTAAGGAAAACTTTGGCTTCCATATGAAATTCCACTGTAGACTCGTCTTAGCGTTGCCATGAGTTAAAAATGAAGATACTTCAGTTAATGAAGTTCCTCAGAATTACTTCTTTAACAGAGAATTTGGTACACAAGGCATACAGTATATAACACAGAAAAAATAGGGTTAGGGTCCTTCTAGTGATCACATAAAAGTTTCTTCCAAAATGCATTCCAATATTTTAATTTTTTTGAACAAACATCTACATCTATGCTTCTTTAACAAGGGAGGGCTGCTGTGTCACTTATATTCTGTTTTCCCCTTTTCTCTGTGTGTTTCTGTCCATGCATGCTCAATAAGGGATTTGGAGAAAGCTGCTCTTTATATTGCCTGTTGTAGGCAGGACACACACAGCTATAGTAGGATGAGCTGAAGTAGAATCCCATTCTTTCCTAACTCAAGCTTTATTTCATTGTTTGCTGCAGACACAGGACTGCAACCCAACACTGAATGTCTGTTTCTCCCGCCCTCTAGCATCCTCATGATTTTGATGCTGCAAAAAAAAAAAAATATCCAGCAGGACAGAGAATAAGGAAAGTGGGTAGGGGGTGGGTAAGCATAGAAAGATTTATAAAAAGATCTTCTTTGTCAGAGGCCTTGTGAACTGAGGCATGCATGTAACATAATTAGTCCAGCATTTGGAGGATCAATTGAATTACTAAACAACTAGCCTACTGTATGCTTATAATGGGTAAGATTCCATATTACCATTAAATGTTTTGAGAAAGTCCCAAGCAACGACACAGTACTTCTTCCTACAAATTAGGTTAGGGTGATAATTTGGTTTATTAATTGTAAGTCTAGAACAAAATGATTTCATAATTGGAAAGGATTTGATACTTCAATTCTGTCTACCATTTATCTAGCAGAGGTAGGCCTACATGCTGCCTTTCCATTTATACATTATGCATCATAATAAAACACCCATCTTGCTCTTTTTAAACTTTTTAAATCAAGAGGACATTTATTCAGAAGTATATGCTACTTCTATGTATTCATGAAGCAGTAAGTGAAATTATGTGCTGTTACCTAGTTTGCTCAACCAAGGTTACATGTTCACATTAATGCCTATAATAATAAATAATAATAATATTACCATGGTGCCTATAATCATTTAAAAACCCTAAAAACAGCAATGTACAGCAGTTTAAAACAGATACATATACATGTTGTATATGCTAATACAACCTTGCATATAATATACATTCTTAAGCAACATTGATTTCAATAGGATTCAAGTGTTTTTAACCATCAGCCTGACTCTACGGAGAATTAGAAGAACAATTTATTTCAGTAGGATGCCTAATTTTGTACAAGATGTCTGTATGCTAGATTGCAGGCTATATCTTTTTCCAATCACTGCAAAAAAAACAACAACAACAACCTAGCAACCTTAAAATACTAAACAGACGAGAACTGGAATACAGATGTTTGTTTATCTGTATGAGGTAATGTGTGGTGCTATCCTCATGTATTACATTCCATGGGCATTCTTTCTTTAACAATGATTGGGACATGGACTAGTAGTTCATTGTTCTCAAATATGGCTGATGTACCATCAGGTTTCCCATCTGTCTACTCATGTAACAACAGCAGCTAAGCATTTTTTTAAAGAAATAAGCTGATTAAAACATCTCTCTGGTCTGGAGGACTTAATTTATACAGATACTATTCAGACTTTTCCCTTGGATAACACCACAACAGTCACAAACCAAAGTCTTCAAACACATTCAACCTGGACAATCACACATTTATTTCTGGCCTCCAGCAAGCTCCACACTGGAATAGTAAGTTTTAGAAAGCCACTTACAAAACATACAGCTAGAACACTTCTTTCAAAATGGCAGCAGACTGCATTTTGCACCAGTGACAAAGCAACAGCAGAATTGAATGGAGTAGAGGGATTGTTATACACACTCTCTCTGTTATCATTTCCCCCATAATCCCGCCTCTGTACCAGCCAGAAGGTACAAAAGTGATGAGTCCTTAAATCCATTGAGTGGGAAGCAAGAAAATGGAACAACACTTCTAGAAAAAGTGACTGGCTATCAAGCCCAGCAAAATGTGCAGCTTCACTTCTGTTCAATACCAACCAATATATAACAATGAACCCAGCAGAACAGGATCAACCATTTTCTGTGTCCATGAGGATTTACATATCAATTCACAGATGAGAAGTATTTTTGAGCAATGTGACCCAATCACCAGGCCTTATGAAGGTGGTGTCACTTACTAGTAGGGGTTTAAAAAATATGAAACAAGATGAAGACAACAGATTTTAAGGTGGGAATTGGTATACTTCCCAAATTATTTTCATGAAGGACAGACTGACAGTGATCATTTTACATTTCCATAAAACTGCAACAATATATATGAAATCTGTGTCTTGTTTACATAACTGCAAATTTATTTTAACTATGTCTTGTCTGGTAGCACTGGGGCAAATAATATAGCCAAAATTTTGCCACCTCAGTATCAGAAATGCAAATACACACACCCAATGCTTGCTATAGTTAATTGATTACAGATCATCAATAATCCACTCAGAAACTATTTTGATGGTATAGATATTTAAAATGGTGTCATGCAAACGTAGTATCAGATGCAGTTTGCGTTGGTGTAATACCAAACTTTAAAACGGTATATATGGGACATCATAGAAACTGGAAGAAAAACATAACAAATAGCATTACTATATTACAGTACATAGCCTGTTTGAAAATCAGAAGGCTCTATAACTTTGTATGAATGCAAATGCTGTCTAGCAAGCATTGCTCCCACACAAACCATATTGAAATAAATGAAATGCACAGGAACAAAGGTTGGTACATTTCAGCCTGTAGAACAAACAATGTTCCTATGTAGTACTTAAAGGCCAATAGTCAGTTACATTTTCCAACTAAAATTAAAGATCACTGTGAAATTTGCTCAAATTAAATCAATGGCTGGTACTAGTTTCACTGTAGAAATCTCAAGCTAATCAAAATACTTCAGATCAAAATTGAACTTTCAGGTGTTTTCTATTATAATATTTGCTACTTGGATTCATATTTATCACTAGGTCTCATTATATGGAGAATGCCCTAAATTTAGTGATATAACATCCATCTCCTTTTAATGAGAAAATCTTTGTTTCATTAAATTCATCCTTGTTTACCTTTCTAAGTAACTACACATAAGGCCACAAAAAAGCCAATGTGTTGTTAAACTGAGAAGCAATTCCACAATTATGGGAGTTATTGGTTCCAAACGATCCTCTTGCAGCCTGCTGTAGTGCCTGTTTATACTTCTAACGATGGAGACCTAGCACCCTTCCCACTATGTATTGCACTCTAAAATGGTGGCCATGTCTCCCTAGCATTCTGAAAGAAAACATCTCTCAAAACTCCAAAGCTGATATTTATGACTTCTCAACGGTAAAACATCGGTGAACATGAGATTTACAGCATATTGCTGTAGGTTGGCCAGAAGTGCTTTTATGGGCATGTTAAACAGGGAAATAAGGAAAAATAAAAGCTCAACCACAATGCCAATATGGAGGGCAACACCCAAGCAGCTGCCTCACTTAGGTCTTTACATGGACTGCTGGATAGTATGTTGAAAAGAGGCAGCCCCAGAATAGACAAAGCTCAAACTTTGTTAGACAAAGCCTCTGAACCAAACAAGTCTTACTCTCAAAACATTCAACCCTGTGAATGGGTAAAACTATGACAATGGCTGCCTTTTTCTAGCCATAAAAATTCTTTACCACTATTTTTGTTTTTACTGCTCTACTCCATACTTCCTTCAGATACTTAAAACATCTACTGGGTTAAAACAAAGTTCCTCAGTTGAAAGGTGGGCGTGAGGACCAGGTCAGGAGTCCTTCTAAAGTTTACTGATTTTTTTAAAAAAAGATGTGTATTGTTTATTTTATGCCTGAGCTGAAACAAAGCCTCAAGAACGACTGAAGCAATTGGTTTTATTGTTCATAAAGGTCAGTTGGTGCTAGACCTTCGATATGTTATACTCACTTGAAATATTATTTATAATTGATTTATATGTTTTTACAGTTTTGATATTATGTTTCATTGTTATTGTCGGAATCTGGCACCCCCGGGTGGGGTGTGTGAGAAGGGCAGAGTATAGTACAGTAAATAAACAAACTGTACAGTAAGTAAATACATAAATATAATTTAAACTGCTCTTTAGAGGATTATGACCATCCCAGAGGAAACCATCCCGAGAAGGGACTTCACAAATAGCCAGGAATAACTTCAGGGGTTGATCTACAAATCCAGAGGCTTAGAAGTGTGTCTCGGTGTGTGTGTGTGTGTGTGTGAACGTGAGCGAGCGCTGGTTTCTAGTCCCCAATCCCTCGGGTCAGACATACAGCAAGACAACTTTATTCAGGCCCTGGGGGAGAGGGAGAGGGAGGAGGAAAGAGAGAGAGCTCCCCAAGACGGAAAGTGAAGTCGGGGGCCCTCCTGAGAGCGACGGAGGGGGGGGGGGTTGGGGAGGGGGAGCTCTGGCAGCCATATTTGAGTGGGTCTCCCTCTTCCCCTCTTTAAGCCTGCGTGGCTGCTGCGGGAACAAGGAGAGAAGGAGGAGGGCATTGACTTCGGCAAACCTGTAACTAGTCACGGGAGAGGAGAAAGGGGGAAAAAAGGAGGGGAGGGAGTATGATTCCGAGCTGCAAGAGAAATCAATATCAAAACAGTGACGCCTTTTAATGAGCCCCTCCTCCTCCTCCTTGGTGAGGAATGCTGAGACCAACTCCCCCCCTCCCCCCAGAAATAGCCCCTTGAAATGGAGACACCCCCCTCCTTGCAAAGCCAACATTAAGCAGAGGGGGAGAAGAGGGGGGAGAAGAAGTAGAGGGAGAAAGAGAGGGAGAGGGGAAGGAGAGGGAGAGGAGAGGGAAGGGGAGAAGGAAAGGAGGGAGGAGGAGGAGGAGAAGAGAGGGGGAGACGAGGGAGGAGAGAAGGAGAAGAGAGAAGGAGAAGAGGGAGAAAAGGAGAAGAGAGGGAGGAGAGGGAAAGGGAGAAAATGAAGGAAAGGAGGGAGAATGAGGAGGGGGAGAAAAAGATAAGAGGGGGAAGGGGAGGAGAGGTAGGGAAGAGAGAAGAAGAGGGAAGGGAGAAGAGAATGAGGGGAAGGAGAGGGAGGAGGAGAGGGAAAGGGAGAAAATGAAGGAGAGGGAGAATGAGGAGGGGGAGAAGGTAAGAGGGAGGAGAGGTAGAGGGAAGAGAGAAGGAGAAGAGGGGAGAAGAGAATGAAGGGAAGGTGAGGGAGGAGAGGGAATGGGAGAAAATGAAGGAGAGGGAGAAGGTAAGAGGGGGGAGAGGGAGGAGACGTAGAGGGAAGAGAGAAGGAGAAGGGGAGAAGAGGAAGAGGAGAAGAGAATGAGGGGAAGGTGAGGGAGGAGAGGGAATGGGAGAAAATGAAGGAGAGGGAGAATGAGGAGGGGGAGAAGGGAAGAGGGGGGAGAGGGAAGAGAGAAGAAGAGGGGAGAAGAGGAAGAGAAGGAGAAGAGAAAGGAGGGGAAGGTGAGGGAGGAGGAGAGGGAATGGGAGAAAATGAAGGAGAGGGAGAATGAGGAGGGGGAGAAGGTAAGAGGGGGGAGAGGGAAGAGAGAAGGAGAAGAGGGGAGAAGAGGAAGAGAAGGAGAATAGAAAGGAGGGGAAGGTGAGGGAGGAGGAGAGGGAAAGGGAGAAAATGAAGGAAAGGGAGAAGGAGGGAGAATGAGGAGGGGAGAAGAAAATAAGAGGGGGAAGGGGAGGAGAGGTAGAGGGTAGGGAGAAGGAGAAAAGGGAGAGAGAGGAGAGGGAAAGGGAGAAAATGAAGGAAAGGGAGAAGGAGGAGGGGGGAGAAGAAGAAGAAGGGAAGGAGAAGAGGGAAGAGGAGGAAGAAAGAGGAGAGGTAGAGGGAAGGGAGAAGGAGAAGAGGAAGAGAAGGAGGGGAAGGAAAGGGGGGGGAGAGGGGCACTCCAGACTGGAGAAGTTCCTCCAGAGAGGGGTCTCTGCGAGGATGCGTAGTAGTAGTAGTAAACTGCGAGGGCCCCCTCAAGGCCGGGGAAGTTTCTTCATTCGAAGAGGGGTGTTTGGGAAGAGAGCGGGGCTGGGGGACGGGCGCCGAGGGGCCTGCGTCTCCACGGAAGCCAGGCACGGAGGCCTCCCTCTCCCATCTCCGGCCGGGCTCACTCACCGGCGGCGGCCGCACCTTGCAGATCCCAGTCTGCTCGGCGATGGGCCGGATCTTGTGGATGAAGGCGAAGGGGTCGGCGAACTCCTCCCAGCTGGGCTCGAAGACCGGGCACTCGGGGGGCGGCAGGAACTCGGCCATGGTAGCTTTCCCCGGCACCCGCTCCCGACGCACGGACGGAGGAACAATCCCCCAACAGCCGCGGAGGAGGAGGCGGCAGGCGGTGGCCACAACGAGCGCCGATGGAACGGGCGTGTGCCTCCGCCGGGGAGGGGGGGAAAAAGAGTCCGTCGAGGAGGAGGAGGAGGAGGGAGAAGAGGAGGAGGCCCAATGGCGCCCCCTTCTTCTGAGTCTCCCCCTTCCCTCTCTCGCTCTCTCTCTTTGTTTGTTTGGGGGCTCAACGGTTTTGTGTTCGAAAAAGGCTGCGCGTGCAACCTGGCCTCTCTCTCACGCTTCCCTCAGGAAAGCGCCTCGAAACTACTTTGTGGGATGAGGCAATAACACAGGCCTGGGCCAATTTGGGCCTTCCCTCCAGGGAGTGTTTTGGGCTCCAACTGCCACCATTCCTCACAGCCTCAGGCCCCTTCCTTTTCCCCCTCAGCCGCTTAATCCATTTTCTCCTGGATTGTAAGGTTTTTTCAGGCTGTATGGCCATGTTCCAGAAGCAGTCTCTCCTGACATTTCGCCTGCATCTACGGCAGTGTTTTTCAACCTTTTTTGGGCCGCGGCACATTTTTTACATTTACTAAATTCTGGGGCACACCACCAACCAAAATGACATAAAATGACACTCTAACACAGTAATACATATAGTTAATATGTTTTTTTAATGTATTTATACAGTCAGTGTGAAACCTCGGCCTGTTTCGATGAACACAACATAGATATTCTGGCAGGAATGACCCACACAAAGGTCTTGCTCAACAGCTCAGTCTCTCTGTGTTCTTATAGGTTGTTTAGAATAATACGTATTTGCTGTAAAACAATGTATAACACACATATATATGTTTGTGGGATTAACATAACTCAAAAAGCACTTGATGAATTGACACCAAATCTGGACACACTACACCTCTCAGGCCAACAAGTGACCACCACTCATTAAAACATTGAAAAACACAGCAAAAGAGACTTAAAAAGCGGTAGGACACAAGGGCTCTCTCTCTCTTATCTCCAATTTCCCACGGCACACTAGTGTGCCATGACACACTGGTTGGGAAACACTGATCTACGGCACCCTTCCACAGATATTTATTTACTGTATTTGTATATCACCCTTCTCAGCCCTTGGGTGACTCAAGATTGTGAGGTGTGCTGGAAACTAGGAAAATTGAGTTTCCAACAGACCTCACAACCTCTGAGGATGCCTGCCAAAGATGCAAGCGAAACATCAGAAGTGAATGTTTCTGGAACATGGCCATACAGCCCAGAAAACTTAGAACAGCCCAGTATTCTGGTCATGAAAGCCTTCGGCAGTACATTTTCTCCTGGTTTTTTTAATGAAGCCGAAGAGTTTAATTGGCCTGATCTGTATATTTACTCTGGGGGAAAGGGCCACTAAATGCATTTTATATTTCCTCCCAAGTAAAATGTACAGGTGACTTCATTGAAAGGAATGTGTTCAGTTTGCAAGGCACGAAGCTCCCAAAGGATGAAATGGGAGGATGTGGAAACAAAACATTAATATTGCCAGGATTATTTATCATAACAGAAGCAGTGCAGTTATAATTTGAAAAGACACAAAGTTTAAAACTTGGCATTAGACTAAATGTCCTTTGACCACAAGCTGGCCACTTGGAGTGCCTCTGGCGTCACTGTGAGAAGGTCCTCCATTGTGTATGTGGTAGGCTGCATTATAGTAGGTGGTCTGTAGTTTGCTCTTCTCAACGCTCACATGTCATGGACTCCACTTTGCAGCCCCATTTCTTAAGGATAGCTCTGCATCTCGTGGCCCTAGAGCAGTGTTTCCCAACCAGTGTGCCAGGGCACACTAGTGTGCCGTGAGCGATCATCAGGTGTGCCGTGGGAAATTGGAACCTCCAATACCCTTACTTATTAAAGGAGCGCCGCTACGTCACAGTACAAAATGCACAATTAATCATACATAATTATACGCAAAAAAACACATTCAAAGTACCCAATCCTGCTGGAGAAAATCAAAAGTCTTACATAAGGTAGTTTGGCGTGGTCGCCACAGATAGCAGAGGAGTTGCGAACCAGGAAGTAGCATGTTCACAGAGTGCTCCTCAACGGAAAACTAACGAAATTTGATGAAATCACAGAAGTGAGTGCAAAAAACAAAGTGTATCCTCACGATGTTATCCAATGTCAGTTCCAGGATCCGCACAATAACACAGTCAGTTTGCGGACAATTTAAAGAAGCAGCACCATAATCATAGCGACAAGGTAGAAAATCACGTAGATAATCACATATATTCAAACCACCAGAGGCTGAAGATAGATGTGGCGATGGAATCGAAAGCTGGCATGGGCAAACTTGGACCTTTCAGATGTTTTGGACTCCAACTCCCACCATTCCTAGCAGCTTCAGGCCCTTTTCCTCCCCCCCCCCCCTCAACCACTTAAGCAGGAAAGGGCCTCAGGCTGTTAGGAATGGTGGGAGTTGAAGTCCAAATTACCCAAAGGGCCGAAGTTTTCCCATGACTGACAGCTGTTGAGCAAGACCTTCGTGTCTCCTTCTGCCATTCCTGCCAGGATATCTATGTTAAAAAGTGCCGCGACTCAAAAAAAGGTTGAAAAACACTGCTCTAGAGCACAGCCTGTTCAATGCCTTCCAAGTCGCCCAGTCTTCTGTGTGCCCAAGAGGGAGTTTCTCATCCGGTATCAACCATGGATTTAAGTTCTGGGTTTTAACCTGCTACTTTTGGACTCTCGTTTGCTGAGGTGTTCTTGCAAGTGTCTCTGTGGATTTTAGGAAGCTATTTCTTGATTTAAGGCATTAGCTTGCTGATATCTAAACAGAGGATGGGCCAGGGATGTCACACCAGAAGCGACGTGCAGTATGCAAGCTTGCCAGTAAAGATACCAAAGAGTGTAAGATATTCAGTGTTTGAAGAACACCCCTATAATTTATTAACTTTAGTCCAAGTAAAAGGACTTAAGGTCTTCGTATTGGGCAAGGTGAACTTGATTTCTCCTCGGCTTCTAAAACTGAAAATGGAAAAGAAGCAATCACTGCAGCAAAGGATATTTTTATGGCATGCTCTCTACAGTTTAATCATGCAAGGACTGTATACTTTAATGCTGCAAGGATCAATCCACCCATCTACAAACCTGCAGGATAAAAGGGAGAGGAGGCCATTGAGCTTCATTTCCTCAATTTAGAAACCCATCAAGAACAAACCTGCTCAAATAAACTGCAATTCAGAGGATACAGGCATTCAAATCTCTCTCAAATATGGGACGGGAAGACGGTATTTCTATCACCCATCACATAGAGAAAACATGTATTTCTATGACACATTCTGGGATATAGGGCTGTGTGGAAGGGCCCCAAGTTCAAAGCAGAAAACGTGGGGTTTTATTCAGCTGTGTGGATGGGGCCTCAGATAACCCAGTTCAAAGCAGATATTGTGGGTTTTTCTGCATTGATACTCTGGGTTATATGGCTGTGTGGAAGGGCCCTGAGTCTACATTGCCATACATCCCAATTCAAAGCAGATATTCCAGAATATATGGCTGTGTGGAAAGGCCCAAAAACAGGTATAACATTCGAGGTACCAAAAATGTATGATCAATGTGCTCTCAGTTCTCTTCCCCCCCAATTTAATCATGGGCCTCTTTCTAAGGCCCCTTTCACACAGCTGAATAATATCCCACATTATCTGCTTTGAATACAATTCAAAGTGCTGGTCTTGGCCTATAAAGCCCTATACAACTCCGGCCCAGCTTACTTGTCCGAACGTATCTCCCTCTATGTTCCGCCTCGTAGCCTAAGATCTGCCGGAGAGGCCCAGTTCTCGGTCCCACCAACTTCGCAAACATGGCTGGTGGAGATGAGGGCCTTCTCGGTGGTGACCAACTGCCTGTGGAACTCGCTCCCCAGTAAAATCAAATTGGCATCCTCTCGCCTTTCGTTCAGAAGCAAACTGAAGATGTGGTTGTGGAACCAGGCTTGTGGCTAATGGGTATAACGGCAACTGAACATTGAATCTGACTATATCATTGTTGTAATGAAAAAGGCTTTAAGATTGTTTAATGTGGTTTTATTTGTACGTTTTTATTTTGTTATTATAATTGTAATTTATTGCGGCATTGAATCGTTGCCATTGTTAGCTGCTCTGAATCCCCCTGCGGGGGTGAGAAGAGCGGGGTAGAAATGCTGTAAATAAATAAATAAAAATAAATAATAAAAGTCTCTCTCTTTCAGCATTACTTCGCGAACTAAGATTCTTAGGAAGGACTCATCCCATGCTTTTTTTTTATTTATTTATTCATATTTGTTTGCCACCCCTCCCAATGGCTTGGGGCGGCTCACAACATGTTCATAAAAAACAGCCAAACATAGCTAAAAAGTTAAAAACCACAATTAAAACAACAGATTAAAATGTCTCAATAGGTCGCGCATTAAAAGAACATTGCGGCAGCAAAAGATAGTGCAAGATGGCGACAGACAAAGGAAGACTGCAGTTCATCCGACTCCGAAAGCCTGCTGAAATAACAAAGTCATGCAGGCTTTCCTGAACGGAAGGAGGCTCTGAATAGTGCGGATGTCGGCGGGCAACGCATTCCAAAGTACTGGAGCCACGCGCATTGATACTAAAAAGGCCAATCTGAGATAGGCAAGTTCGGTTGCAGAAAGCACAGCAGAAAAGCCTCCTTGGGTGATGTTGTTTCCAAGTTGCGATTCTTTCTGCGTTGTCATTTCTCTTCAAGACCCATTCGGCGTGTCTTCTCAAAAGAGGCCCCAGCATTGTGGATAGTGCGTCTCCATGCCTCCCGATGTGAGTCCACCGCCCTTGAAGGGGGTGGACTATTGTTGGTGATCAATGTGGCCAAGCCTGAGATGTTGTTTCAGGGAGTCCTTATATCTCTTTTTGGGGGCACCTCTCTTGTGCTGACCTGTGGCGAGTTCACCCTAGAGTAGTAGTCTTCTCGAAAGAGGCCGCAGCATTGTGGATAGTCCATCTCCATGAATCTCAAGGCAGAAAATCCCACATTATCTGCTTCGAACTGGGTTTTCTGAGTCCACACTCCAAGTTAATGTGGGATTTTTTCTGCCTTGATATCCTGGGCTACGTGGAAGAAAGGTCCCCTTCAATATCAAAGCAGAATAACCCACAATATCTCGTTTTGAACTGGGTTATCCAAGTCCACACTGCCATATATTCTAGTTCAAAGCAGATAATGTGGGATTGTATTCAGCTTGCGTGGAAGGGGGCCTGAGTGCTTTGGCCAGCAACAGCCTGCTCTGGTTGGCTTGCCAAGTCACCAACTCCAAGGCACCACATGGGATGCCTCCTCTCCCTAATCCTCCTCCTCCTCCTTTTCCTTTATGGCCTTATGTTTACATGCGCGGAGGGATCCCACTCGCAGCTGACAGCCACATCAGTGGCCGGCTCTCCTTTTTTTAAAGAGCCTCTCTGTTCTCTGCGATAGGCCCAGGCCTGCGGGGGACGTCAGAGGCGGAGGAGGCAGGCCCAGCAGAGCCTTTCATTGTCTGGAGCCGTGCAGTGAAGGGAGGGAGGGAGGAGGAAAGGCTCCTCCATCCCCCCCCCCATCCAGTGGAAAGCACTGCATAATAGAAGAGGGGGAGACAGGAGGGGTTAACTGGAGCACTGCTCTATATAAGAAGGGCAGGCCCCCCGCCTTGAAGGCCTAACAGCTCTCAAGGCCTAGACAATGGCGTGTCTTGGGGTTTCCTTGAGCTGATTCAGAAGGGCGAGGGGTGGGGAGGCGAGGGAGGCCCTAGCCCCGCTTGTTTGAGGGGCCCCCCCTTTGGGGGGCCCCTCAAACAAGCGGGGCTAGGGCCTCCCTCGCCTCCCCCCCCCTCGCCCTTCTGATCTCAGCCTCCAAGCCACAACCGGTTAAAAGACAACAAACAAAATGGCGTCCAAAAGTGGTGGCGCTCCATCCTCATCCTGAGGAGGAAGGGCGCCTCCACTGGTGGACAAAGGGAAGTGCAGTTGGATGAGCCTCGGATAAGAGAGGGACCACTTTTGAGAAGGCGGTGGGGGGGGGGGCTCATTGCTCATAATCAGCAATCCCCTCAACCACCACCACCTTTCGCCTGACTAACCCGTGGCTCTCTAGGACCCAGGGGAGCAGCAGGCGCTGCACGTAGCGCACGTGTCCCCGTCGCCCCTGTTTCTGCGCGTGACTCCGCCTCCGTTATTATCATCCCCCTTTTCCCTCCTCCTCCTCTCCTCCTCTTCTTAAAGATACAGGAGGGTAATTAGTCGTCCCAGCGATAGTTCTGAGGAAGGAGCAGGCAGGCTCATCGCTCAGCGTCCTCGGGCTGGTTAATGCATCTCCGGAAGTGGGCGTGGCTTGCCCTTTTAAGGGAATAACCCCCGGCCCCTCCGTATCCGCGGTTTTTTTTGCAACCTCGGATTCAACCATCCGCGGATTTGAATTTTTTTAAAAAAAATGCAAAAAGTAATTGGATGATATTACTCTATAAAATCTATATCATTTTATTTTTGTCATTTTATTTATATAAGGTATTGAGTGATATTACTCTATAATTCTATTGATTTTTGTCATTTTATATAAGGCAGTGTTTTTCAACCTTTTTTGAGCCGCGGCACATTTTTTACATTTACAAAATCCTGAGGCACACCACCAACCAAAATGACACAAAATGACACTCTAACACAGTAATACATAATGGTTAATATGTTTTTAAATGTATTTATACACTCAGTGTGAAATCTGGGCCTGTTTCAATGAAAACATATATATGACTTCCTCTCACATATTTATACATGGCTATTTATTTTATTTATTTATTTATTTCGGGATTTTACCCCGCTCTTCTCAACCCCCAAGGGGGGGACTCAGAGCGGCTTACAGTTCGGCACAATTCGATGCCCACATAATAACAATATAAACCCCAAAACACTTCAACAATTAAAATACATTAAAAATACATTAAAATACAACTACATTAGCACCATACACATTCACTCTGGATTAAAACAATGTTCAGTCCATAAAAACATTGGCCATAATCACCCACTTTCATTAAAAACCAATCTAAAATGCTGCCTTGTGCTGGTGTACGAATGGCTATCAATTCATGTCTTCTCTCAGCCTTCTCTTCTTCAGCTCTTCAAGCCGCTCCTCATAGGTTCTCCAGACCTTTGTGAAATTTCACCCTGAGTGAAGCTTGCTTCCAGTTAACTATGGATGTCATGAAGCTGTTATAAACAGTTCCTTTTTGGGGGGGAGGCAACTCTCGAAATATCCAGTAAAATAGTTTTTTTAAAAAACATTTTCAAGCGGAGAGACTCAATTTGTTTCTTGGAAATCTGTGAGGGGGCTGTTAGGAGGGGGGAGAGTACCAATTTCCCATGGCACACCTGATGATCGCTCACGGCACACTAGTGTGCCACGGCACACTGGTTGAGATACACTGATGTAAGGTATTGGGTGATATTACTCTATAATGGTAGATCTTTTGCTTTTTTGTCATTTTATATAAGGTATTGGGTGATATTATTCTATAATATCTAGATCAGGGGTGCTCATTAGGTAGCTCGGGAGTTACTAGTAGATCTTGAGCCCTCTTCCAGGTGATCTTCGAGCCTCACCAGCCAGATGGGGCGCTCCTGCCATGCACACGCGCACCCTGCGCGCACGCGCGCTCCTGCTGCTGGCTTCCACTCTCGCGGTGCTTCTTTCACCTGCGGGGCATTGCAGGAAGAAGGAAGCACGAGGCGGGGCCTCTGGAGGGAGCGCCCTGCCTCTCTCGTCCAGAAGCAGCTGTGCAGCCTCCATTGCTGGCGGGAGAGGCAGGGTGGAGCGCTCCCTCTGGATGCCCCGCCTCGTGCAATGCCCCGCAGGCGGAAGAAGCGCTGCGTGGGCGGAAAACAGCAGCAGGTGGCTACAGCGCGCGACGGCGGGAGTGCGCAGGAGCGCACGGTGGCGGGGCAGGTAGATCTTTTGGACTTGGTTGCTTTAAGAGTAGCTCGCATGCTGAAAAAGTGTGAGCACCCCTGATCTAGATCTTTTGATTTTATTTAAGGTATTGAGTGATATTGCTCTATAATAACTAGATCTTTTGATTTTTTGGTCATTTTTTGTCGTTTACAATCTTCTTCAGCATGATGCTCCAAAGGGCTTCGGCAGACCTCGAAGAAGACGGCATATATATATACGCTATCGTATTGATGGTATCTTGTTCAACTTAAGCTGTCCAAGGGCTCGCACTAAGACTCTAAACTATCTAGTCCAGACCTGGGCAATTGCCGGCCCTCCAGGTATTTTGGATTTAAAATCCCAGAAATCCTAATACAGCTGGTAAACTGGCTAGGATTTCTGGGAGTTGAAGTCCAAAACACCTGGAGGGCCGGCAATTGCCCAGGTCTGATCTAGTCCTTGAGCTGCTTTTGGCAGACGATGCTGCCCATGTTGCCCATTCAGAAGCAGTCCTGCAGCGCCTAACATCCTGCTTTGCAGCAGCTGCAGAGCTGTTTGGGCTGGAAGTCAGCCTGAAGAAAACGGAAGTTCTCTACCAGCCCACACCACAGAAAGAACACCATCATCCCCATGTCAGCATAGGCAAATCTGTGCTTAACTTCGTCCAGCAGTTCACCTACCTGGGAAGCATCATCTCTTCAGATGCCAAGATTGACAAAGAGATAGATCACAGATTAGCAAAGGCATATAGTGCATTCGGAAGGCTTCACAAAAGAGTCTGGAGCAACAAGCACCTGAGGCAAAGCACCAAAATCAGTGTGTACAGAGCTATCATACTGTCTATTCTCCTCTATGGGTCTGAAACATGGGTCACCTATCGCCAACACCTACAGTACGACTCCTCGAACACTTTCATCAGCGCTGTCTTTGCACAATCCTAAATATACACTGGACCGACTATGTGAGTAATGTTGCTGTCCTTGAGCAAGCAGGGATCACCAGCGTTGAGGCCATGCTATTGAGAACACAGCTGCGCTGGGCAGGGCACATCTCTAGACTGGAGGACCACCACCTCCCAAAGATACTACTCTATGGTGAACTCGCCACAGGTCAGCACAAGAGAGACGCCCCCAAAAAGAGATACAAGGACTCCCTGAAACAACATCTCAGGCTTGGCCAGATTGATCACCAACAATGGTCCACCCTGGCCTCACATTGGGAGGCATGGAGACGCACTCTCCACAATGCTGCAGCCTCTTTCGAGAAGACACGCCAAATGGGTCTCGAAGAGAAACGACAACGCAGAAAGAACCGCAACTTGGAAACAACATCACCCAAGGAGACTTTCTGCTGTGCTTTCTGCAACCGGACTTGCCTATCTCAGATTGGCCTTTTTAGTCATCAACGCGCTTGTAAAAAGCATGGAATGAGTCCTTCCTAAGAATCTTCGTTTGCGAAGTAATGCTGAGAGAGAGAGAGAGATATAAGGTATTGGGTGATATTGCTCTATAATGTTATATCTTTTGATTTTTTATTCATTTTATATAAGGTATTGAGTGATATTACTCTATAATTTCTAGATATTTTGATTTTTGTCATTTTATGTAAGGTATTGGGTGATATTACTCTATAATATCTATATAATGGGGCTTTAGCATCCATTTTGGTATCCACAGGAGCCCAAACCCACAGTACTGGGAGATATTCTCAATCTGCATCAGGAATGCGCAGTTGGCTGGCCTCGACATTTGCGGGTTTGACTTTTGTTATTCCCAGAGGTGATTAATATTTGTGGATTTGGTTTTATTATTTCCAGATGCGATCAAAATGCTCCCTCTAGGAACCTCTAGAACAGAGCTTTCCAAACACTTCTTGCTAAGAAAATGCATCTTGACAAGGCGAATATTCAAAATCCTGAAGGTCTGTTGTTCCTGACCTATCCTCTTAAAATTAGGCAAGTCAGCAAGCCGTTCCTTTTTTCCAGGTTACTCCATTTCATGATCCATCTCCAATTTCTCCCCTTGCAAGAGTCAGGCAGAATTTCAGGGTCTGTATTACAGCTGGCGATCTCGCTTGCCAGATTAGGGGTCCCCCGTTTATGATTTCTCCCCCTAAGGGTCCTAATACTTCCCTCTTCTGCATGGATGATGCTGCTTTAGCTACATATGGAGAACAGTGATGATCCATGCCTCCTGAAAGTAAAATGCATATGAGAATATTGACTTATTTCCAAGTTTTCCATAGACATGAGAGTGGCCATTGCCAGGCTATTAACATCTCCAGATGCCCTGTGTACAATTTCCAGTAAAACTGCTATGTCTAGCAAACCAGCCAGCTCACCATATACATTCCTGTTGCTGCTTTTCTTGTGTTCCACTAGATGGCAATCTATTTAAGAAAGGACATTGTTGCATCAAATGGTCAAGACTATGGACGCTGTACAGTCATCGCTTCGTATCCATCAATTCTCTTTCCATTTATTCATCCATCCATGGCTTGGAAACGTTTTTAAACATTCCACAAAGTCTGATTATGCCATTTTGTATAAGACTTACTACTTTACTTCACCAGTCTATATAGTGGGTGTTCACAGTGAATGCGATGATGTTTAGCTCATAATAGAAGCCAGTGCCTTGGCACAAAGCAAACCGAGTGACAGAAGGGATGAGAAGTTGGACTTTGGCTGTTTGTTTCATCCATGCGCCAGTGCACACATGAATCCGCTGCAGATTAAAGGAGGAGAGATTTATAGAGGCAGCCAAGGTCTCCAGCCTGAGAACTAGGAAAACCACACATACATGTGTGTCAAGGAACATCTTTTTCACATATTTTAATAGTAACTTGGATTTGCCAATGTGACATCCTGGAATGTATCTACCTGTCATAATACTTTCTGTTGATATAATTTTTTCTGCATTTCTGTTCTGAAACTGTATCTCTCTTGTAGTAACTTGACCTACCTTCCCCCTATAGCGGCCTCCAGCTTGCCATTTCCCCGAGAAAGGGAAAAAGTTATCCCTTGCGGAAATTGTTATTTTAAACCTGGAACGGATTTTCTGCTCATAATACTGGTGGAATTTCTTTCCCTTGCCCCCTTTGAGATTCCCATCGTTCTTGTTCTGCTTTCACAGAGAGGTGTGACCTGAAGGAAACCATTATTATCAGCATGTTAAGTTAACTGGAATCATGATATAATTACACAGGCTTTCTTCCATGGCTGGTACTCATAGTTTCCTTTATTCTGTTTGTGCACAGGTTTCTGATTTAAATTCATTAGTTATAATATTTAAAGTGCTTTGCCTTTTTGGATAGATAGCTATATGGATTGATAGATAGATAAGGTCAGCCTTTCACATTAACTAGGTTTAGAGACACAGGATCCTTGCAGAAATGGAAAAACAAACAAAAAAACAAATAAAATTCTCTCTAAGGATCTCTAGGTTCTTTCATTAGAGTGATCCTTAGAAAGAATGCTTTATTATTAAATCCATAAAATTCAGACCCACAAATTAGGGTATCTGGATGTGTGTCTTTAATATAACAACTCAGAAATTGTATTAGGGCATTATATAAATATAATAAAATGATTTATTCTACATACTTATTGTATAATAGCCAATGTAAATAATATAGACCTGTATTGTCATAGGCTTTCATGGCCAGAATCACTGGATTGTACGTTTTTCGGGCTGTATGGTCATGTTCCAGAAGCATTATTTCCTGACCTCACAACTTCTGAGGATGCCTGCCATAGATGCAGGCAAAATGTCAGGAGAGAATGCTTCTGGAACATGGCCATACAGCCCAAAAAACTCACAACAACCCAATATAGAAATTGTGTTGAGAACACACTGGAGCCCTCCCCACTGGGAACAGAAGACAGTGTCATCAGGATTACCAGATACTCATATACTTTGAATAGCAACTTGTTCTGCTGGAACTAGCAGGTGTAGCTTCCCACAGTGTGCAGACAGAATCTACTCATGAACAAGAGCAGAATTTGGTTGAAAGGTAATGCCAGGAGGCTGCCAAAGATCCAGGTGAAAACATATTGGGTCATCAGCTTTGAAGGGTAAAGGCTGGCATGGACCCTGTACCTTTAATAGTTGCATGGTTGAAAGAAAACTCAGCAGGTGATGTTTGTTTTATGCAAACAACAGAAAAAAGTCTGCTAAATTCCAGTTTACATGCAGCTGAGCCCTGCCAGCAGCAACAACAAAAATCCTAGCAAAGCCAATTGAGAGGCTGAATAAGACACAGTTTGATATATAGTGGAGGGATTTTCTAGGGAGCAAAATGTTTTATTGAGATAATTAAAGATAGAAAAGTCATTCTTTTAGTGACAAACTGACACCACATCAAGCAACTCTGTCTTGCATTCCTCTTTGGAGGTTGCAATATACATTTACAAACATGGAAAGCATCTTGGACAGCTTGTAAATCCATAAAAAGCAGGTTCATCACATGCTGGGAGACTTTTGTGTTCTCTGTGGTGCATCAGCAGTGAGGACATGCTGCACATGTCAATCCCATTATGATTTTCATTAAGAATGGGGACAAGCAGTAAACCAGTGTAGCCAGAAGTAGGAAAATCAGTTGGCCGAGGAATGTAAGGAGTTGAGTAACTTTTCCAAGCTCTGCCATGCAGTGCTGAGATAGTAACTAATGAAAGAATGTACTTGTTCCTTGCCATGTCAGCTGGTCAGGTGTCAGCAACTAGTAGCATCGCCCAAAAAGTCCAGGGAAGAGAAGTGGCAAGAGTGTGTGAGACAGATAAATTGGTCAGTGAATAAGGTCCAAGAATGTTTCTGGAGCCTTTGATAAGAGCGAAAAGAAGAAGACCGCATTTCTGTGGTTGTGCCTGTGTCAACATGGGTCTTGAGCAAGTGTATAACTAAAGACAATTTGACTGTCACAACATGTAAGGATATTTTGAAAGCTTACTTTGTCAGATAGCCTCCAGGGTACAAATGAATGTAGAAATGGAAAGCATATGTTTCTGATCAAGCCAGACCTGTTATGCTAGGCATTTCTTTGTGCGTGCCTTAACAACATGCTATGTCAATCATGGGAGTGGAAGCCTCTCTCTTGCATTCACAAGCTCTGATGCTGAACGGCTCTGAACAGCTTCCCAAACAATTTTGCACATGGGCAGAAATTTTGGGTTTATGTGTGTTTTTATGTGTTTACAGTCTTAGCTGGATTCCTGGTCCATAAACTTTTGCATGATGGGTAAGAATGCGATAGTAATGGTTTTTTTTTATCGTTTCAGAAGTGGCTTGAGAAACTGTAAATTGCTTCTGGTGTGAGAGAATTGGCCGTCTGTAAGGATATTGCCCAGGGGACGCTGGGATTTTTTACCATCCCGTAGGCGGCTTCTCTCATAGTCCCGCAAGGGAAGCTGGAGTTGACAGATGGGAGCTCACTCCATCTTGCTCATTCAAACCGGTGACATTCAGGTCAGCAATTCAGCTAGCTCAAGGGTTTAACCCATTGTGTCACCATATCTCCTAGTAATTTATTGATGCTGGTGCTTTCCAAGCAAACAAACTCTAGACATGACTGAGATCCAAAGACCCCACTACCCAAAAGCTACGACGCATTAAGACTGTTTGCCAGATTCATGGAACTATCATCCAAAAAGTGAATTTTCCAACATCTGACAATCCTTTTAGATTATTGCAAAGGTAATTTAGGAAGATGCATCTTTCCAACATCCTTGGAGAGAACCCAAAATAAAAATGTAACAAGTAAAATAGAAAAGATTTGAAGCTCCATCTAGTACTGTGGTGAGTAAGGTCCTAAGGAAACCTGGGTGAGTTGTACCCATGGGCACGCCCTACTTTGGATAAACAAGACAGAAATCAAAACAATCCCACACACTTTTCACAAACACCCTCCAATAGGTGTGGAAGAAAGTTCACTATGTTTTTCCACTTTAGGTTCATGAAAGGGGTTTTTAAACTACAGGAACCAACCTACAAGACAACTTCTGGAGTCATGGAGACCACAGAAAAGAACCCAGGGAGCTGAATGGAGCCCATGAACTGCCCTTTCCCCACTCTTAACCTAGCGATTTTTATAATAAGTGGGATGAAGTAAGACTAGATTAGCATTTGCCATGGTTTTGTTTCTTTATTGAGCTCTGGAGATATTTAGTATGCCAGTCTGGGAAGCTAGACCTTCAAAAATGCCTAGCTACATCTATTTATCACTGAATCCTGAATGTATTCAAATAAATGTAAATGACAAGAAACCTAACTATATGAGCAGGGGGGAGGGGATGGGACAGAAAGACAGGAAATGATCAACAAAGGAAGGAGCTGCTTACGTTTTCTGCCTCCATTCCGTGTTTTAAAACATTGTATAGCAAGACAAAAGATGTAATACTGTATACTCTTTACATTACAAAATTCTATATTTTTTTTAACCAACACAAAAGTGACACAAAAGAGCCCTAGCATTTCTTTTAATGTCAAACCTGATAGGAGACAAATTTTGAAGCTGTAATCCAAACAGAAAGTGTAACCTAATGTTCCTCAGATATTTTTCAAATGTATTACAAACTCTTATGTCCAGAAAAAAGGGGTGACTTTCTGTGTTATACTGGAAGGAAGTATAATGCAAGCAGTGCAATATATTTGGTATCCTTAAAGCAAAGGCACAGGTTTCCCCTTGACATTAAGTCCAGTCGTGTCAACTCTGGGGTTGGTGCTCATCTCCATTTCTAAGCCGAAGAGCCGGCATTGTCTGTAGATACCTCCAAGATCATGTGGCCAGCATGACTGCATGGAGAGCTGTTACCTTCCTGCTGGAGCAATGATCCTTTTTTTTTTTTGCCAGAAGCTGGGGCTAACAGTGGGAGGTCACTGGATTCAAACCAGCGACCTTTCAGTTAGCAAGTTCAGCAGTTTAACCCACTGCACCACCAGGGGCTATACATCAATATTTTACAGTATTTTATAGGTTGGAGGTTTCATATGTATAGGCCACCAAAACTTAAAGCCAACCTTGGGGGCATCTTCACTGTAGAATTAATGCTGTTTGATGTAACTTTAACTGTCATGGCTCAATACTAGAGAATTGTGAGTTATAGTTTTACAGGGTATTTAGCTATCTCTGTTGCCTCCCAGGATTCAGTAGCCCTGAGCCATGATAAAGTGGTGTCAAACTGCATTAACTCTACACTACATAGGTATAAACTGGATCAAATCCACTGTAAATCACATAATTGTGCTTTAAGGCAATAAAGCCCGACAAAGTTATTTGGTGATTCGCTTTCTGATTGAGTACTATATTGCTTAATTTTAGAACTGGCACTAGATGCTGTAGCACATGTCAATCCAGTCTAGCCAGACAGAATTGCAAAAGTAACTACTGCAAAGGCTTACAATTAGCATTGTGAAAAAAAAATTAGCTGAGTTATTTATCTCTTTACTCTTTCCATAAAATGAATTAAAAATTAAATCACTGCAAAATTACCCATACGTTTAAAAGTATCTATATGCAGCAAAAGTTAAATATGCGTGGAATGTATTCTGTTCAGTGCCTCCACTGGAGCTTGGATAAATAAGAACATGACCTATTTTCAGAGGTCTTGTGCAAGAACAGCTTGGCACTGGAAAGTGACATATTAAAAAGGGCTCACGTTGCTTTAGGCAATGGAAGAGAATGCTGCTGACAAAAAGGCCTGAATTACGCCACATCATCCCTTGTATTTTTTTAAAAAATCACACCTGCTAGAATCTCCAGCCAGTATAACCACTGGCCATGCTGGTTCTGGGAGTATTGGTCAAGAAAAGTAACTCTTCCATATTCGGACCTATGAAGTTTAAGGAATGAAAAATACAAATCCGAAACCAATGCTGAATACTTCACCAAACTCCCCACATCAAAAGTGATTATTAGAATATCCCATGTTTTTCAGGACTAGTTAATAATAATAAAGATTAGATTTAGAGCAAGAGTGTTAAACTCATTGAGAGCCACATCAACCTTAAAATTGCCTTTGAAGAGTCACTAATTTTATGGACAGAATCTGTGGATACAGAGGGCCAATGATAATTTTTTAACATAGCTTTTTGAGCTCTTTAGTTTTTATCCAGTTTAGATCTCCAAATGTTATTGAACAATAGCTTCTATGACTTTTCATTGTGCACCATGTGGACTGGGAATAATAAATTTTATATCCTGCCACCATCTCCCCAATGGGGACTCGGGGTGTCTCACATAAGGCCTGCAACCTATGAGAAATAATGAGCATTTGTTTGGGTCCCCAGATGTTAGTGAATGCCAATTTGTGGCCCTGAAGTTGGGGAAAAGTTAAAGGACATTAGATCAACAAGCCTTGTATCTAAATATAAAACCCACTAAATTGAATGAACTGCAGCCTTCCAGATGTTACTGTATCACAACTCCCATCAGCTGTAGTTGTAGTCCAAAATCTGAAGGGCCATATGAAATTACATGGCGGCTTGGATTTAGCCCATGGACCTTGAGTTTGACACATGGGTTAGACATATTAAATAACTCCCAGTGACAGAACCTCACTTAAATGAGTGGTTCTCAACGTATGGGTCCCCAGGTGTTTTGGCATACAACTCCCAGAAATCCCAGGCAGTTTACCAGCTGAATGCCAAAATCTCTGGGGCCCCACAGGCTGAGAACCACTGCCTTAAGTAGTTTAATCTCACCTGAAATAGTGCACAACAGAAATCTATCATTTACAAAATACAATCAAAGCTGATCTGCTCCAAATCTCATTCTTTAATTACATTTTAACCTTCAGTAAAACAGCTGTTCATATAAAGTGGATGTGGGAAACCTATGAACCTCCCAAACGTATGTGAACTGCAACACCTATCAAGACGAGCCAGGACAGCTAATAATGAGAGGCTAGGAATTGAAGTTCACCAATATCGGGAAGGCTTGAGCTGCACGCCACAAGCATAAAAATAATCTTGTTAAACAGATTCTTTAATTAATCTAAGCATCAGTATTCTGATTACGTCCAGCTCTATTACTCCTTTCCCATTTAATTCTAAGAAACCCATTATTGTTCTAAACCAGTGCTTGGCAGCTGTATTAAGACTAGATGAAGGCAAATAGATTGAAGCTTAAGTCAGACAAAACAGAGGTGCTCCTGGTTCGTCAAAATATCTGGGAATAGAGATAAAGCCTATATTTGATGAAGTTACATCCCCCCTGAAAATACAGGCTATTTTGGGGGGTACCCCTGGATTCAGTTGAGCCTGTGAGCTCGGGTTTCCGCACTGGAGATGTCTGATCTCTCCATGGTGGCACACTACTTGATTACATTCTATTTGGATGACTGCAATGGGCTCTCCTATGTGGGGTTTCCTTTGAAAAAGTGCTCAGAAACTTAAATTAGCTCAAGAACTGTAGCCAGATTGTTTACTGGGGCTGGCTACAAGGAGCACACAGCTCCCTTGTTATAACAGTTCCATTGGCTGCCCATCCGTTTCCAGGCACAATTCAAAATGCTGGTTTTGACCTCAAAAGCCCTATATGGCTTGGGTCCAGGTTATTTGTTGAATCTTCTTTTATGAGCCCCTTAGAGCCCTACAATCATCTGAAGCCCTAATCTCCATCCCACTACCTTCCTAGGCTTGTTTGATGGGAACAAAGGAGACCTTTCTCAGTGCTGCTTCCAGATAAGAGAAGCAGTGATGACCCTCCCTGCTCTGCTTCCATCAGCAAGTAAAAACATTTTAATGCCACCAGGCTTAAAAAAAAACTGACTGTGGTGTTGCGCAAATGCTGTTTCTTTATGAACTTTTAATGAATAAAATAATATATTTATAAAAATGTTCTTGGCAGGCAATTAGTCTTGGCAGCTACACAATAGTGCTTCCAGTTAGTATTCTTCATATGGCTTGATAAACCCACACCTCTCTTTAAGGTGGAAGTAAGGCAGAAGCTAAAGGGCATTTCCTTTTCCAAAGCAAACTGTTTGTGCAGGTTACATATTTAGCTCTTTTGCAATCACTTCAGGAAATACCACCCTGAATAAATAAATTCTAGGTTCCTTCTACATTTTCAGATATACTTAAAATACTTATATTGGCAACTATTCAGTCCCACAATCCAGATAGTATTTTATTTATGACATTTATATGCCACCCTTCTCACCCTGAAGGAGACTCAGAGCAGCTTACATGTCATATCTACATAAAAACATACTATATTATTAGCATAATACTAATAAACATTCATATTAGTATTATATAATATATTGTTGCTGGGGGAAGGGCTCTGATGCCGCAGGAGACAAGATGGAACTGTCTTCTCTGCTCCCTTCTTTACTCTGGCCCCAGAGAGGCCGTTGGTAGTACCCTTATGCTTCCCAATATAAAATTTCCAGAAGTGTGCAAATGTTAGGAAAATGTATTCCAGATCGCAACAAGTTTGGTATTGTGCATAAAGTTAGCTAATATTAAGACAAGATTCTGATATGCAAATTTGTGGTTTTTCACATGCTGAAACCCATCAGTTCATTGTATGTATAGAGTATATATATATTAAGTGGGCCAGTGATAATCTGAATATATTTGCCTGGATCATGTTGAGAAATGAATGGCAGCTATGCAACATTGGTTTGTTATGCATTTGTGTTCTTCATGAATGCAAAACAGATTGTGAAGGCATGCTACAGAAACTGAAGTAGGCATGTCCGAGTGAACTCTTAGCAGCTTTAACTCAGCTGGACACTACCTCTCTCCTAGGATTAACAAAAGAAAAAATTGTATAAAATAAACATATATGTAAGTGAATTCATGTTTATGGGGCTGTTATATCACCCAGTTACATGATAGAAAACAAAGAATGTGTTTTGATAAGCCAAGGTATAAAACTGCTATACTTTAAGAAATGCAGTGAAAGTTATGATTAAGTGATCAGATTTAGCACTCATAGCCACTTCTCACCAACTCATCATTTTGGAATTTGGAATGGCTCTTGTAAATGTGGTCAGTCTGTGTAACTGCTGCTGGGATTTTTTTTTATCAAGACAGGGGGTCATTATAATAGAATACATAGATAACTTCAAATGCTTATTTGTTTATAATGCTTTAATTATAAACAAACTTTACCTAAGTAAACATCAAAGGGTGATATTTAGATTCACCAGCATGCACATCTCTTGTTTTCCATAGCAGCCAAAATCTATTTTGTTTAATCATGTAAATGGTGGAGTTGCTGTTGAAGCAGTTCTTTATCTTTGCAGGTCAACACATGCTCAGTAAGGGATTCTGGAGGCAGCTATAATTTACAACCCAACATTGAAATGGTGCATTTCTAGCCACCCTTTGCCTTCTAGAACAGTTTTACCATCAATTCCACCTAAATATACAGGTCTATTTTCAGGAAAGAGCACTGAAAACTGTCTACTACAAGCATTATAAATCCAAAAAGGGCCACTTAATGTTCACTTGCAAATTTTCCGACTAGATACGGCACTAAATATGTTTACATCTAAAAGCTTGGCTAGCTTCAAGTGGCACAATGGGTTAAACTGATGAGCTGCCGTCTGAAAAGCCGGCAGTTCAAATCCGAGTGAGCTCCCACTGTTAGCCCCAGCTTCTGGCAACCTAGCAGTTTGTAAACATGCAAATGTGAGTAGATAAATAGGAACCATTCCGGCAGGAAGGTAACAGCACTCCATGCAGTCATGCCAGCCACATGGCCTTGGAGGCGCCAATGGACAACGCCGGCTCTTAGGCTTAGAAATGGAGGTGAGCACCTCCCTCCAGCGTTGGACAAGACTAGGCTTAATGTCAAGGAGAAACCTTCACCTTAGCTTCAAAATGAATTATATTACAGTTATATATGAGCACTTCCAGGAAATTGGTTGTGTCAACCTATTTTTTTGTTATCTAAACCATGACAAATTTTCAAGGATCTCCTAAAAGCTGGTTGCTTTATTTTTATGTGCAATATTTTCACATATATAGTAATGAGACAGTGACTCCATTTCAGTTAACTAATTTATTTATATCCAACCAGATGTTTTAGTGCTTGCATCAGCATCATCAACTGGTTATAAAAGTACAGTTTACATTTGAGATGTGTTCCCAATTACTTTATAAAAAGCCAAGCAGTAAATGGTCACAGCTACAAAAAGGACTTTTGTGGAATTTAATACTCCTCGCCTTCATCTTCACCATCCAGGGAGTCTGTGCCCACTTCTTCATAATCTTTCTCAAGTGCAGCCAGGTCTTCCCGGGCCTCAGAAAATTCTCCTTCCTCCATTCCTTCTCCGACATACCAATGGACGAAAGCACGCTTGGCATACATCAAGTCAAACTTATGATCCAGGCGGGCCCAGGCTTCGGCGATTGCTGTAGTATTGCTGAGCATGCAAACTGCACGCTGGACTTTGGCCAAGTCACCACCAGGAACGACTGTTGGAGGTTGGTAATTGATGCCCACCTGAAAAGTAACAGAAATATGGCATAACTTTTATACAGCGCACATAGTTTTGCATTTAGAAGGGAGTTGCATCCAAGAACAAAACAGGAAATTCAACATTGAGATCGTTTCGTGTTTTAATCATTGAGTTTACAGAACCTCATGAACTTAATCTTGGCTACATTGATTTAAGTAAGTTAATTGTGCCTATTTACTTTTTTTTTTTGGTAGAGCCAGTGTTTTAAATTAATTTACTTAAAATGCATTGTCTTCTTACTACTTTTTTCCAGCTAGTATATTTGATTAAACTTGGAACCAGTTATGTGTAGAGTGATTTGAGGAGCTCTGCATGCACCAATTAAAGTTTCTAATACACTACTTGTTAAGATAATCTTCCCTTGTCTATTTTTCCACCAATCAGTACCTTATTAAAACCTACATGCTCCCCTTTCATTGACCCCCTTCCCACAATAGACTAACTTGAACAAAACTAGCACTTACCATTCTTACGTTAGAAAGCTGTAATACTGAAATATTTGAGTTCGCTTAGTTGTAGTTATGACATATTTATTTATTTACAACATTTATATGCTGCCCTTCTCAACCACAAAGGGGACTCAGCAGCTTACAATATATAAATACAATATTATATTATTACCATAGCACAATATTAGCATATATTACTATTTTGTACTATATCATTATACTGTAATATAATTAGTAAGATTACAGTATATTATAATATAACAATAAACTGTAATATAATATACTGTACTATTAGTAGTACTATTACAGAGTTTGAGCAGCTTTCCTACAAAGAGTGATCTGCTGTAACTGAAATAGATTCTGCTCTTCCAACAAAAATTATGAACAAGCTACTCTAGTAGTTATGTTCCTTTTCTAAAATGCAAAAACAAAGGGAGCTAGTCTGTAATTGTAAGTGGATAAACTAAAAAGTAGTCATCTTAAGCCCAATGAAAATCAGTGTACAGTATTTAAGCCAATCCACAAATTTATATACTTACACATTTGATACAGCTCTGAATACAACTACAGTGGTATCATTTTCCTACTCAATCAGCATCACTTACCTTAAAACCGGTAGGACACCAGTCAACAAACTGAATGGTGCGCTTTGTTTTGATAGCAGCAATAGCAGCATTGACATCCTTGGGGACAACATCTCCACGATACAACATGCAACAGGCCATGTACTTGCCATGGCGAGGATCACACTTCACCATCTGGTTGGATGGCTCAAAACAAGCATTGGTGATTTCAGACACAGAGAGCTGCTCATGGTAAGCTTTCTCTGCTGAAATAATGGGGGAATAGGTTACCAGAGGAAAGTGGATTCTGGGATAAGGCACCAGGTTTGTCTGGAACTCTGTCAAATCCACATTTAAGGCACCATCAAACCTGAGAGAGGCAGTGATTGAGGAGACAATCTGACCAATCAGGCGGTTGAGGTTGGTATAAGTAGGGCGTTCAATGTCAAGGTTCCTACGACAAATATCATAGATTGCTTCGTTATCAACCATGAAGGCACAGTCAGAATGTTCAAGGGTGGTATGGGTCGTCAGGATGGAGTTATATGGCTCAACAACAGCAGTTGAAACTTGCGGAGCTGGGTATATAGCAAATTCTAATTTTGATTTCTTTCCATAGTCGACAGAGAGGCGTTCCATCAGCAGAGAGGTGAAGCCTGAACCAGTGCCTCCTCCAAAACTGTGGAAAATCAGGAATCCTTGCAAGCCAGTGCATTGGTCTGCCTGAAAGAGGAATATGCACATTAGAGCAGACTGCTACACGAAATATTGAAGATTTTAAAGAGGAAGATGGCCAATCTCTCATTTTGCTCATGGCATCTCATACATGTCCAAATCACCATTAATATTTCATGAGATTCACTTGCAAGCAAAGTGAGCATGGACAATAGTATTGCTTGTTAAATGAGTCCAAATAATGATTACTGTCACAATAGTACTAATACATAAAAGGGAGACAGAAATGTGGCCCTAAATTTGTAATCACAACATAAACTTTTGTGGCCTTACTCTTCCAAGAAACACCTATGTTAAACACTAAAATCCTCTCAGGAATAAATACATCCTCTAAATAGGCTACAATTTAGCAAATAAATGCCATTAAAAATGAATAGCACTTCCAACCAGGTCCTTTCCCCTTCATTTTGCAAGTCTATATAGCCTCAACAGTACTAGGGGCAGTAAATCCAGCTCTTTTGAAGCTGCACACCTTGCCTTTATAACAAAAACTGATAGTAGTTCCCACGCTAGCTGAGCAAATATTTAATGTCCAAAAGAAAGGTGCTTTATTGTACTGAGGTCACAAGCAAATTCCATTACCTGTGGTCTGTGAACCAATTATGATTCTCAGAATTCAGACTTTTTTAAACTTTTGTCATCATTAGCCTCTCATTCCCCCTCTTCAGGTTGGATTCCAAATAAAAAGGGAAGTGGCAGATGAAGGTAGTTTTTCAGCTCTCCCCTCCCCACCATAATAGAAGAACGGAGAGTAGGCAGGTAGGTTACCAGTAAGTTTATTCAAGCTTTGTTGCTTTAACCAGACAAAACTCATCACATCAGAATCACCTAATTCTCCTTAGCACAGAATAAGTAGCCTAAAGCAATAGCTAGTTCCCAATGGATTTGGGGGCGATAATAGCACCTGAGAATCCTTAAAGACTCAAAATGCCAGGTGAATGTCAAATCCTCAGAATTAGTTCAAGTACTGCAAACATCCCAATTTATGTTTCATAATACAAGAGCACTAAAACATACCAGCTTCCTGACACGCTCCAATACCAAGTCTATTATTTCTTTGCCCACAGTGTAGTGACCTCTTGCATAATTATTTGCAGCATCCTCCTTGCCAGAAATCAGCTGTTCAGGGTGGAAGAGTTGTTTGTATGTCCCATTCCGCACTTCATCTGCAACAGAAAGCATGCTGTTGTATAACTGAACTGGCAGACACAGCTTACTTTGGTGAAAAGAGGGAATAATGTTTTCAGGGAATCTGAATATGGTTAGCAATACTTCAGATATACTTTCTATTCCTATGTAACATAAACAAAAGGCAGGAGCATATTAAAGGCACAAGTCATACTAAGTAAAAATGTGAAAGCCTAGAAGATGACCATCCAAGCATTACTGCCTTCATCAATTGCAACATGTTCATTTTCAGGCAAAAAAATGCAGAATGTAAGCTAAATGTGTGCATGCATAAGTGCAACTTAGATTAAGGATATTTTTCTAGCTGCAGAAACTTGTAGATATTTTTAAACTTGAGTTCAACTCTTATGATCTATTATTCCATGAATCAAACAATGTGGGATGTTTGAAATCGGTGACTTAATTGCAACAGAACGTTGTAGTAAAAACAGATGGTAGAGAAAAACTGTCTAATTCCACAAGGATAATTGTTCAAACAAGGATAAAATTAAAATGGAGATTAACCATCTATCGGAATATCAATCTCTACTGTGCTTTGCTCTGGGTTAATTTATAATTAAATGTATGCAATCTGATTTACATAGTGTGCAAGAGGCAACATGGAAAAATTGATCTTCAGACTTTCCGGGTTTTGATATTTGAAAATCAACACAGCACTTCCGTGAACCCGAACCAAAGAGGCCATATTTACCTATCACTGCTGGTTCCAGATCCACAAACACAGCACGAGGAACATGCTTTCCTGCCCCCGTCTCACTGAAGAAGGTGTTGAACGAGTCATCACCACCACCGATTGTTTTGTCACTTGGCATGGTCCCACTGGGTTGGATGCCATGCTCCAAACAGTAGAGCTCCCAGCATGCATTGCCAATCTGCACGCCAGCTTGACCCACATGGATTGAGATGCACTCACGCTATTATGGGGGAAAGGGAGAAAAGGAGCAAGTTAAAACACAATCAATCTTTCATTCTTTATCATAAATTGAAAAGCAGACTGCAATTTAATCCACTGGAACTTCAGGAATGCAACTTCCCTTGAACTGAATTAAAACTGTAATGAGTTTAAATGAAGGGTTCCCAAACTAAGGCCTATGGGCAGCATGTGGCCTTCCAATGTCATTTACCAGACCCCCCGCCCTATACCTTGTAGATTTAGGGTCGTTCTAAGTCTGAAATGACTTGAATATCTCATCAACCAAAAGCAAGTCCACATTTCCCATTGAAAAGTTTATGTTGGTTGAAATTGTTCATTTTAAATATTGTATTGTTTTTTGTGGGTTTTGCGCAGGTATGGGCAAACCCAGGCCCAGGGACCAGATGTGGCCTCTTGGGCTCTTTTCTCAGGCCCTCCTCTCACCATCCTATCCTTTCTTCCCTTCCACCCTTTTGCCTTCCTCCCCCTTTTGCCTTTCCTTTCTTCTCTTTCCTCCCTCCCATCCTTCTCTTCCACCCTTCCTGGATGTTTAACTGGGAAAAGAGAAGGTAGAGAGGGAACATGACAAACATGTTTCAAGATTTAGTAAAAGGTGAAAGATTTATTACGATCTGAAGAGAAACTGGAGTATGTTTTAAGATTTAAAAGGGTGTCCCATTGAGGAGGATGAGGGGAAAAACTGATTTTCTGTCTCTCTAGAGACCAGGGCACAAGGGAGCAATGTTTCCAAATGGTAGGGAAAGAGATCTGGCAGAAAAGATTAGGAAGAACTTCCTGGAGAGTGGCACAGACTGCCTGAGTGTGATGGCGTCTCCTTTTCCTCAGAGGCTTTCTACTGGGAGTGCTCAGATTGTTTCTTCCTGTATGGCAAGGGGTTGGACTGGATGGCCCTTGGAGGGAGGTCTCTTCCAACTCTAGGATATCAGAAGTAGGCAATACAATCACCAACTCATCCTGATCAAGACCAACCCTTTTGGGATCCAAACATTTCCCGTCTTCTCTTCATTTTCTGCCTCCAAAAGAAAAGAGGAAGGGAAGAAGGGGCTTGGGAAGAACAAGTTAGACTGTTTGCCCACACCTGCTCTAATAGTCTGAGGGACTTTTAACTGGCTTGAAAAGTTTGAGGACCCCTGGTTTAAATAGATGCCAAGTATGTGAGGATAAACAAAAAAATGTATTAAAAAGTAAAACTAAAACAGTATAACTGAAGAACCCACCGTAGTTAATACATGAGATAGCACAACTCTTGCATTTTTCTTGAATTGTTCCCATCCACTTTCACAACTATCTCATCAGTTTAGGCAATAGCTTATTTTATCATCTAGTCGCTTTGCTCATAGGCACATAATTTAACTAGAATACCAAATAGTTCTGCTTGATCAAAACCAATCAAGGTGTCTACATGTAAAGGTAAGCATTTTCCATATGTATTTCTCTCAGTGAGGAACTTTCACCATAAGGAGGCTTTTATGTGGGTCATTCTTGTTCTTAATCGAAATTTCTTTCTTTGGCTTTTTTTCTGAGGCAGTTTCTAAGAGTAATTGGAACAGTCAGTATAAAACCTGCCTAGTTTGTTTTCAGCTGCACAAAAAGATGGAGACACCACTAAGCTTATTTTAAAGTGAGTAATACGCATAATCAGTGGTCTTGATTCGTAACATATGACCCAAAACCCCTAAAGCTCAGTTGATACTATTTTGGGATATTTTCATTTATTTTATAAAATACTAAAAATTTGAGTTTTTTTTTAAAATCCCAGAAGGATAATCATGCAATAATCTCAAGTACACAGTCCAGTGTATGGTTTCATTTTTAGTTCAGTGTGGAGTTTTAAGAACATAATTATAGATTTTTTGTAAGCACTAAGCTGCTTTGATCTTATTCCACCAGTTTTCTCATATGTTTAACTTTTCCACAGCTCTCTTCCTCTGCAGCTTTTTATGAAGCCTCCCAGTGGATGCTGGATACGTGGCTGAGGGCAGAGTCAAAAATGGCTACATTTAAGCAGCCCACCCCTTCCATCCTGTGCTAATTCACCCATAGGTATTACTATGCAATTACTTAGTGGCAATTTTCCACAAGATTCTCCTTTCCCTTCCAATGACTTTGGAGGCACATGGTAAGAGCAACACAGATCCACCCACAAGACAAGGATCCTTGGATTAGAAAATACGAATCCCATGCTCCACTTTCTGTCCTTCCATCGGCTTTCTTTAATAAAGGTTTCTCCTTGACACTAAGTCTACCCAAAGTCAAACTCTTGGGGGTGGTGCTCATCTCTATTTTTAAGCCTGGCATTGTCCATAGACACCTCCAAGGTCACATGGCCGGCGTGATTGCACGGAGCGCTGTTACCTCCCTGCTGGGGCGGTACCTATCAAGCTACTCACACTTGCATGTTTTCAAACTGCTATGCTGTCAGAAGCTGGGGCTAACAGCAGGAGCTCATCCTGCCCCTCATATTCCAACTGCTGACCTTCCGGACAGCAAGTTCAGCAGCTCAGCAGTTTAACCTGCTGCACCACCACAGCTCTTCTTTCTTTAACCAACAATTATTTCCAATTTGCAGCCTCCAATGCTAATCCCTATCATCTCTACCCAACAGGCTGTAATGACCGATATGGATAGGAATTGTTAAAAACATCCAGAGGGCAACAGGCCGGAAAGACTGGAAACATCACACTTCTACAAAAAAGTTGCCCAACAGGACACTCCAACCATGAAGTTCACAATTGCACCAGGTATGGAATGCAGGCCACTCTGACATATTTAGACTCCCTCCAGCTCTGTTGTGTTTCTGAAATGAACTTCAAATCACAGATGGCAGAACGAAACACACCGTCTCCCTTCTCGACCCAGAAATTACACAAAGGCAGACAGCTAGTCTCCAAGCAAAGACAACAGCAATCACCACGATCCATTTGATGACCTCTGTAAAGGAGCTCTACAAACAGCTGTCAGTGCTGCCCTGATTGGAGTATCACATCAGATCTGCAAATCTAATTGTTGTTGTTTTCAGTTAAAGCTTCTTAACCTCATAATAATGGAGGGAAAGGGATTGTGAAATCCTCCAGATGTTAGTGGATTGCAACTCCCAGCTGCCTCAAACAGCACAGCCAGTGGGGAGCAAACCTGTGAGTTGTAGTTCAACATCTGGAGAGTCATACTAGTCCCACTTATCTCCTAAGATTCTCAGAAGAGCACATGGGACAAAGCTGAGAGATAAAGCCACTTTTCTCAAGCCCTCTTTGCCTGATAGGAGAGCAAAAATAACTTCCCCTGTCAGCTAACTTTACCCTTACTATCTATGGCAGGCATGGGCAAACTTGGGCCGTCCGGGTGTTTTCGACTTCAACACCCACAATTTGCTAACAGCCTGACCTATGTTTTACAGTGTAATCAATTCCCTGATTGTAAGTAGTTTTATTTGCATAACTAGCATTCATTTCTGCTTCTGCGACAGTTTAAATACTTTTATGCAAGTCATCTTTCACCTAGCACTCAAAAGGTCAATATATTCCGAGTGGTCAGATCTAGGGCTTCATTTTTCATACGATGTTTAGAATCCCAAGTTATAATTTGCTGTTGTTTCCAAGCAAATTCCTCTTTTTGGTTGTCGTTCAAGATGAAAGGAGGAAGTTGCACTTGGAGGAACCATTGTAGCGAAGTGAAGTGATAGAATGAAACAAGTCTGAAAGCCAGTTTGAAAGACTTGTGCTAACATATACATTTGTGGCAGGACAAAGCCATTAGAATGAACATGATGGTTAACCCGATACCCAAACTGAAGAACGAAAGCCTCCGCCTAGATCAGGCACAGATGTGAAAACACCCAAAAATGCAAAGAACACAGAGAGGCAGCCATCTTCTTTAGAAACTTCCCACCATTTTGCAGCAATCCTCCCAAACAAACTTACTACAGGAAGGAGGGGAGAAAGAAAAAGTGCGCCAAGCCGTTTGGCCACCAGAATTGCATGTCTGGATGCCAAAAAAAGACAATCGGAAGGGAGTGAGAAGCCCATAAAAGCTCAGGATACTTCATTAAAGTTTTGGGGTGTTTATTACTTTGTTTCTCTAGATGTCAGCTCTAAAGGGAACTGATAATTCATCCGATGAGAGGCATTTTGAACTTTGAATTTTCAGGCTCTAGCCGTGTTCACACCTTCAACATGTTTCACAATGTTGGAGGCCCACAGGGCACATTTCACAAGTGATTTCAGGCAGGAAGTGGATTGAAGAAGTCGGTTGGGAAATGACTTGGCCTGCAATTCGAGGCTACAGCAGACTCCAGAGTGAGGGGCCCCATCTACAGTGCCACATAATGGAGTTTCAAACTGCGTTATATGGCAATGTGGTGTGCCCAGAGGCTGCATCTACAGAATAAAGACTACCTCATCACACTAGAGAATTAATCCACTTTAAATCCAGTTTCCGACTCCTACAGAATTTTGCGTTTTGAAATTTAGTGAGGCTGTAAAAGGCTCCTCCCTAAACTATAAGCTCCAGCATTCTTCAGGAGGCAGAAACCGGATTTAAAGTGGATTCATTCTCCAGTGTGATGAAGTAGTTAAGACAGGAAGAGGGGGTTCTTTCCTAAATGCATTTTAAATTCACATATGATCCCTAATTCTACAGTTAAAAATGTAAAGAGTAATTGAAATGTGTTATCAAAGGCTTCCATGGCCAGAACCACTGGGTTTCTGTGGGTTCTCTGGGCTGTATGGCCATGTTCCAGAAGCATTATCTGCTGACGTACCACTCACATCTATGGCAGGCATCCTCAAGAGGCTCTGGAACATGGCCACACAAATCACCTCCCAACAAAGGATTCCCCCCAGGCAGTAAGAAGCCAGACCTTGAAAACTGCTAGGCTATTCAAGGTGGCCGATTGCTACATCCACACTTCTCTCAATCTTCCACATTCCAGAGATATAAAAACCTAACTTGCCTAGTTTCCCACAGACCTCACAACCCCGGAGGATGCCTGCCATAGATGTGGGTGAAGCGTCAGGAGAGAATGCTTCTGGAACACAGCCGGGACAGCTGAGAATAAAGACAACTGCCATGGCTAGATGTTATGGAATCGTAAGAGTCGTAGTTTGGAGAGGCACCTTTGGCAGAGGAAGCTAAAGACCTTGTGAAACTACAGCTCCCACTATTCCATTGCAATCAGCCAAACTGCATTCATTCTACAATGTTACTCACCCTAAAAGCAGGCAAGGAAGAGGCACCATCCCAGGGTGCATTTACACCAGGTTTGGAGAAACTTGGGCTGTCCAGATGTTTTGGACTCCAACTCCCACCATTCCTAACAGCCTCAGGCCCTTTCCTTTCCCCCCTCAGCCGCTTAAGCGGCTGAGGGGGGAAAGGAAAGGACCTGAGGCTGTTAGGAATGGTGGGAGTTGGAGTCCAAAACACCTGGACAGCCCAAGTTTGCCCATACCTGCATTGCAGAGTTAGGAAATAATACTTTGCAGCATTGCATAATATAGTTCAATCCCGTGGGTGGAAAATACACAAGGAAAGGGGGAGGAAATCAACCAAATTTCCTTACCATGGTTGCAGAGGGTTGCAAGTAAAAGCAGACTTTGGGTGCCCGGGCTCCTGCAGACGCGCTACGGGTCTGAGCTGCACCGCCAGAAACAGCTGCTGGGCCCTCGGGGCGGGCTTTTATAGGCAGGGGCCCAAAGGGCGCTGCTCTCCTCGGCGCTGATTGGCCGGAGCCGCAGCCCTCTGGCCACGCCCCTCGAGGGCCATTGAATGGGGAGGCGCGCGGGCACCGCCCTCCTCCTCCTCCATTGGCCGCCAGGTATGAATTTGGTCATCTACGGATAGCCATAGGGCCATTCGTAATAGCTGCAGACCTTCCCGCCAAAAGATTTTTTTTTTACTCCCTCTTACCTTCAGACCTTCAGATATTTCTACTTCCCCAGCTTTACCTGTCTTGACTTTCCTAGCATGTTGAAAAGTTCCTTTTTATATATAGGGGACTACAGATTCCAGAATTCCCCAACTAGAGGAACATTATAATTTTTTTGGCACACTTTCCTTCCAAAACTAAGTTTTTCAGGCTGTATGGCAATGTTCTAGAAGCATTCTCTCCTGACGTTTCGCCTGCATCTATGGCAGGCATCCTCAGAGGTTGTGAGGTCTGTTGAAAACTAGGAAAATTGGGCTTATATACCTGTGGAATAATGTCCTGGTTGGGAGAAAGAACTTGTCTGTTTGAGGTAGGTGTGAATGTTTCAATTGGCCACCTTGATTAGCATTTAGTGGCCACCTTGATTAGCATTTAATGGCCTAGCAGTTTTCAAGGTCTGGCTTCTTACTGCCTGGGGGAATTATTTGTTGAGAGGTGATTAGCTGTCCCTGACTATTTCTTGTCTGGAGTTCCCCTTTTTTAATGTTCTTTATTTACAGTTATACAGCTTTAAAAATATCGGTAGCCAGATTTTGTTCGTTTTCATGGTTTCTTCATTTCTGTTGAAATTGTCCACATGCTTGTGGGTTTCAATGGCTTTTTTTCCCCTTTCAAAATATGGTTTGTAGAGTTTTGAGGATAGGGATACACAATCAAAGCACTCCCAACAGATGACCATCCATCCTGTGTATTGTCGAAGGCTTTCATGCCCTGAATCACCTAACTCGGAGGGGTTGGAAGACGGCGTTGGCAGGGTAGGACGTGATTTAATGGGCTCCGGTATTTTTTTCTTACTCCCTCTCCTTAAAAATGGGAAACAGAAAACGCAATAGGACTAGCCCTGTCAACAGCACACCATAAGGCTTCTAAACATAGAACATGAATTTAAAATTCATAATTAAAACTGACTTGGGAAGCCTGCCAAAAGATATAGGCCTTCATTTCTGTTGCATATGCCTTGCTTTTAGGAATCTCAGGGCAAATTTCCCAGTGTAGCCCTAGAAACTATTGAGCATTTAATTATTCATGGTTACAATGTTGGATTAGGAGTCCATGGACCAGGGTTTGAATCCTTGTTCAGCCATGGAAACCTGATGAGTGACCTTGAACAACTCACATGCTCTGTCTCAGAAGCTGTGACTTGTCTAAGGCAGTGTTTCCCAACCTTTTTTGAGCCGCGGCACACTTTTTACATTTGCAAAATCCTGGGGCACACCACCAACCAAAATGACACAAAATGACACTCTAACACAGTAATACATATAGTTCATATGTTTTTAAAATGTATTTATACACTCAGTGTGAAACCTGGGCCTGTTTCGATGAGCTCAACATAGATATCCCGGCAGGAATGGCAGAAAGACACAAACTTCCCACACAGAACTCCCATAACCAAGATAAAATGCTATAAGAGTTTGGTGGGCATTGACCTTGAGTTTTGGAGTTGTAGTTCACATATCCAGAGAGCACTGTGGACTCAAACAATGTTGGATCAGGACCAAACTTGGCATGAATACTCAATATGCCCAAATGTGAACGCAGATGGAGTTCAGGGGAAATAGACCTTGACATTTGGGAGTTGTAGTTGCTGGGATTTATAGTTCCCCTACAATCAAAGAGCATTCTGAACCCCACCAATGATAGAACTGGGCCAAACTTCCCACACAGAACCCCCAGGAGGCAAGAGGAAGTCTCTACTTGGGGATAGGGAGGCGGGCCTTCCCAATGCATGGAGAGGGAGAGACCAAGTAGACAACGGGTGGGAAGGGGGGGGGTGTGTGTTTGTAATTTTGTGCCTTTATCGAGGTAGGTTTCTTAGGGTTTTTATACTTCAACACACTAGACTCTCCCCCCCCCCTTCCTGGAGGTTCCAATTTCCCACGGCACACCTGATGATCGCTCACGGCACACTAGTGTGCCCTGGCACACTGGTTGAGAAACACTGGTCTAAGGTCACTCATCAGGCTTCCATGGCTGAGCAAGGATTCAAACCCTGGTCCATGGACACCTAATGACCTTGGACAAGTCACACTCTCCCAGCCACAGAGGAGGAGCCCCTGGTGGCACAATGGGTTAAACCCTTGTTCTGACAGAACTGCTGACTGAAAGGTTGACAGATCGAATCCGGGGAGTGTGGTGAGCTCTCGTCTGTCAGCTCCAGCTCCCTATGTGGGGACATGAGAGAAGCCTCCCACAGGATGGTAAAAGATCTGGCTTCCCCTGGGCAATGTCCTTGCAGACGGCCAATTCTCTCACACCAGAAGCAACTTGCAGTTTCTCTAGTCACCCCTCTCTCTCACACACATGCACACACACACACAAAGCCTCAGAGGAAGGCAAAATCAAGTCCTCTCTAATCAAATCCTGCCAAGAAATCCTATGACAAGAGTGTCCATAAATAGGAAATAATTGATGTTGGGATTTGTAAAAATCGAAGGAAAGAAAAAGAAATGAGTGTTTGGTTACTTGGATATACTTGTGAGTAAATGGGGTTTGTGTTGCTGTATACTTGAGTGTAAGAAATTCCTAGCCAGTGTAGTTTTACAGCTAGGTGCAAGTTCTGGTACAGTTAATTAACGGCCCACCTGGGCTAGTTGGGTGGAGACTTGGGGCTATAATTTCCCATGTTGCTCATTGTGTGTTGTGCTCATATCGGAGCAAGAGAAGCTCAGTATGGTTCTGGATTTATGTTGCCCAAACTGGAGCAAGAGAAGCTCAATCTGCTTCTGGATTGCTTACAACGTTTTTGAGAGAGAGCTGCAAGAAGCAGCAGTGTATTATCTATATGAAACTGCTGTAAAGGCTTCATTGTTTTGCTTGAACAGTAAGTAGTTTCTGGGCAGAAGAAGCAGGGTGAAATTTTGTTTGCGTTTTGCCTTTATCTACTGTTTCTGTTTTTTCTGTAACTGAAGCTGTCCCCCCCCCCCCCTTACCAATGTCTACTGATTTTTCAGTATTTTTCTTCATTCCTTTTTTTGTCTTGACAGCTAAAATGTCCAATCCATAAATATTTTACAGGGGCGTGTTTCTCCTTTTTGTTTGATCTCTTGATCTGCTGTAAGCAGTCTTGAAACCCAGAATGACAGGAACATCTAGAACTGCCTGTAATATCCATCCATTAGCTACAAGTGTAGCCTTGTTCATACAATGTAATAGTACTTTGTCTCTTAGTATCTTTTGCAGTCTTTTTCTTTAAGTGGCAATTATTCTCTCCAACATCTTTTTTTAAAAAATGTATTGTACATTTATTTTATGACCATCAAATGATGTCTGCTAGGCTTGTGCTTTCAGGGTAAACCTTGCCCCATTTCATGTCCCGGCTCTTTTTGGGGGGCTCCAATCTGTTTTCGAGAACCTTCTGAAATCAAGAGGGTTGTTTTCAGTTCAGGGTCCCAAAATTCTTACTGTTTCTCGCCTAGAGTAAGAGGTGCTTTGCTGCTAGCATGCTCCGGGCCTGCTTGCCTGCCTCATCAGCCACCACACATGGCCCACCACATTATCCGAGGCCTGCAGGCAGGGCCAGAGCATGCCTGCAGCCAAGTTCTGGGCCTACCTACACACAGGCAAAGAGGCAATTTTGTCTCAACATGAAATCAGGTTCTTGTGTTGAGCAGATTTCCGTGTGGGGAGGGGGCTTCCTGTTTCCTGCTTCCGAAGAAACGGAAGACACGAAAGAAACAATAGAAATGGTAGGAATGAATTTCGCACACATGTCTAGTGCCTGCCATATAGTGATAGGCCTATGTTCACCTTGTTCCCTTTCAGACATATTGTCTCAATACTTTTGATAAAAATAAGGGACTCTGATATTTATAAAACAATTATTAAGAATAGATGTGATCCCTACAGGACCGCTTTCTCTTATATAATACTAGCTGAGCCCGGCACACGTTGTTGTGCCATATGCCATTCTCTGTCTATCTATCTATCTATATCTATCTATCTATCTCTTTCTGTTTTTCTTTGTCTTTCTATCTCTGTCTGTCTGTGTTTGTCTATCTCTCTTTCTATGTCTCGCTCTCTGTGTATCTCTACCTTTCTCTGTATCTGTCTGTCTATCGATCTGTCTCTCTATCTGTATGTATCTCTGCTTTTCTCTATTTATTTGTCTCTTTCTGTCTCTCTCTCACTCTGTCTCTGTTTCTTTCCCTCTGTCTGTCTGTCTGTCTGTAGCTCTCTGTCTGTCTGTTTTTCTCTCTATTTCTTTCTCTGTGTGCCTCTGTCTGTGTCTTTCTATGTCTCTCTCTCTCTCTCTCTTTGGATCTCTTTCTCTCTCTCTCTCTCTCTCTCTCTCACTCACTCACTGTCTGTGTATCAATCTCCCTATCTCTCTCTCTTTCTGTCTGTCTATCTCTCTGTGTCTCTCCAGGACTGTCTCTATCAGTCTCTCTCTCTCTCAGTCTCTCTGTTTCACTCTCTCTACCTCTGTCTGTGTCTCTGTCTGTCTTGTGGTGTGGGGGGCAGGCAGGGGAACGTAGGTGGGAGGATGGGAAGACAGGTGGGTCCTTCCTGTACCCACCAAAGGCTCTGGTCGGCTCCTTACCTCATCCACCCTCGCTTCAGTTCCCAAAAGGCCCCGCACGCGCCACTTCCCCTTCCTGCCCTGTCTCCACCCTGTTTCCCAGTGAGCCGCGCGGAGGGAGGAGGAGGGGCTAAGGAGGGAGGAGGAGGGGCTAAGGAGGGAGGAGGAGGGGCTAAGGAGGAGCCGGCTCGGTTTCTCCTCCTTAGCCCGGCCCCCTCCCTTGCTACACCCACGGCGCGGCCGCCGCTGTTCCGGAGGGGCGGCCGTGCCGTGGATGGAGGGAGGAGGCGGGGCTAAGGAGGAGCCGGCTCGGTTTCTCCTTAGCCCAGCCCCCTCCCTTGCTGCATCCACGGCGCAGCCGCCGCTGTTCCGGAACAGCGGCGGCCGTGCCGTGGATGGAGGGAGGGAGGAGGCGGGGCTAAGGAGGAGCCGGCTCGGTTTCTCCTTAGCCCGGCCCCCCCTCCCTTGCTACATCCCCAGCGCATCCGCCGCTGTTCCGGCCCGGCCCCTCCCTTGCTACAGCGGCGGCCATGCCGTGGATGGAGGGAGGGAGGAGGGAGGAGGGGGGCGGGGCTAAGAGGAGCCGGCTCGGTTTCTCCTAGCCCGGCCCCTCCCTCCATCCACGGCGCCCCGCCGCTGTTCCTGAGGAGGAGGAGGCGAGGGTGAGTGTTGGCTGCCATGCGTGACCGGTCTAAGCGTTCGCTGGCAGCGAAGAGGCCAGGGATGGGAATTCCCTTGGCGGTTTTTGGGGGCTGGTTTTTGGGGGTGTTGGGAGGTACCTAGGGTCTGTTTTTGGGCCCTTTAGGTACCTTATTGTATTGTTGTGTAGGCTGTCGATTTTAGTGCTTCTGCGTTTTATGGTTTCGTTGTCTATGATCGTCAATGCACGACCGTGTCAAAACTATCTATATAGATACCCTGGACACAGGTTCTCTAGGGCAGTGTTTCCCAACCAGTGTGCCGTGAGCGATCATCAGGTGTGCCGTGGGAAATTGGAACCTCCAATACCCTTTCTTCCCCCTCCTGCCGAATACTTTTTCTTCTCCACTCGGGCTCCCTTCTTCCCAGCCTTCTTCCCATAGAGCGCTATGACTTTATGACAGGGGATTCTGTCATAAAGTTTTCCCATGCCTGTTTTAGGGACCTTAAAGTGGTGAGCCTCCTTCCAACATTTTGATTCTGGATAGAAAACAAACAACATCATAACATAACATTGTTTGAGTTCACAGTGCTCTCTGGGTTTAGGTGAGCTACAACTTCCAAACTCAAGGTCAATTCCCAAGCAAACCCTTTCAGTACTTTCTGTTGGCAATGAGAGTTCAATATGCCATTGTTGCAAGAGTTCAGGATGCTCTTTGGTTGTGTGTTAACTATAAATCCCAGAAACTGTAACTCCCAAATGTCAAGGTCTATTTTCCCCAAACTCCATCTGTGTTCACATTTGGGCATATTGAGTATTCATGTTAAGTTTGGTCCTGATCTAACATTGTTGAGTCCACAGTGCTCTCTGGATATAGGTGAACTACAACTCCAAAATTCAAGGTCATTACCCACCAAACTCATATAGTATTTTCTCTTGGTTATGGGAGTTCTCTGTGGGAAGTTTGATTCCATTCCATCATTGGTGGAGATCAGAGTGCTCTTTGATTGCGGGTGAACTATAACTCCCAGCTGTTGAGCAAGACTTTTGTGTGTGTCTTTCTGCCATTCCTGCCAGGATATCTATGTTGTGTTCATCAAAACAGGGGCAGGTTTCACACTGAGTGTAAAAATACATTTAAAAACATAAAACTATATGTATTACTGTGTTAGAGTGTCATTTTGTGTCATTTTGGTTGGTGGTGTGCCCCAGGATTTTGTAAATGTAAAAAATGTGCCATGGCTTTAAAAAGGTTGAAAAACGCTGCTGTAGGTAACCTAGACCCAAGCTATGTAGGACAGGGGTGTCAAACTTGTTTTCACCAAGGGCCGCATCAGCCTTATGGTTGCCTTCAAAGCGCTGGATGTACTTGTAAGACTGTACAAATTTAACTATGTTGCCTTGGCACTTAAAGCCTCATAGGCCACATAAAATGATATGGTGGGCTGGATTTGGGTGTAAAATGCTGACTCCTAGATGTTCCAGTAACCAATCTGGGTGCCATATTTTGAACTAATTGGAGTTTCCAAACTTGGTCCAGAGGTAGCCCAATGTAAAATGCATTGCAGAATTCCAGCTTTGCGGTTACCAGCACATGCACTACCATATTTAGGTCCTCCAAATCTAGGAAGGGGTGCAGTTGGCACATCAGTTGAAGCTTGAAATAAGCATTCTTGACAGTCACTTCTACCTGGATTGATGTTTGGAGTGGCGGATCCAGGAGCACTCCCAAGCTATGGACACAGCCTTTCACGGAAGTGTAACCCCACCCAGAACTTGTTAACACACCTCCAGCTCCAGGTTAGTATCCTTAATGGCAAGCACTTCATGATTCAGATTCAATTTGGTTTTTCTCAACCAGCCCATTTACCTCCCCATGGCATTCATCCAGAGGAGACACTATCTTTAGCAAAAGCTGTTTTTGAAGGCACGAGGTGGAAAGGAGAAAGGAGTTTCAAACCTGGGTGTTGCTTTGATGGGAAGGTGTGAGTGGCGTGATGGAGGGAGGAGTTTGAAATCTTGATGAGGCTCTTATGGGAAGATAGAGCAGGGCTGTCCAACTGGTGACCCAGGGGCCGCATATGGCCCCCCAGCCCCTTCCCTGCGGCCCCCGCCTACCCTGCAAAAAATAATATTTAAAAAAAATATTTTTTTTAAAAAAAATTCGATCTCCGGGGGCGGGGCTGGGTATGTCAGGCGTGGCACCGGCGCCGAGCCTGATGTCACCCAGCCCCGCCCGCTCCCTTCCTCCTCTGTCCCGCCCCTCCCCCCGGCGCACCAATCAGGAACGCCGGGGGCCTAAAGGCGGGCCTAAAGAGGAGAAAGGGAGGCTCCCTTCCTCCTCCTTCGTCCCGCCTCTCCTCCCGGAGCACCAATTGGGAACGCCGGGGGGGAGGGAGGAGGCGTGCCTAAAGAGGAGGAAGGTTAGCGCTTCCCTTCCTCCTCTTTAGGCATGCCTTCTCCGTTCTGCCTCTCCTCCCGGCGCACTGATCGGTGCGCTGGAGGGAGAGGCAGAACAGAGGAGGAGGCGTGCCTAAATAGGAAGAAGGGAAGCGCTTCCCCTCCTCTTTAGGCACGCCTTCTCTGTTCTGCCTCTCCTCCCGGCACACTGATCGGTGCGCCGGAGGGAGAGGCAGAACAGAGGAGGAGGCTGTCGTGACACTTTAGAAGGGAGGGTGAAGCCATGGAGGGCTCCCCTTGGCTTTGCCCTCCCTCCTAAAGGGTCATGCCAGCCTCAGAAGCGAAATCGCCGCTTCTGAGGCTGGCGTAACATTTTAGGAGGAGGGGCCAGGGGCGGGGCTGGGGTGGGGCCGGGGCGGAGTGGTGCGGAGCGGCCCCCCAGGTCATCAGTGACTGGAAGTCCGGCCCTAGGTCCGGTAGAAGTTGGACAGCACTGAGATAGAGGAAGGAGTGAGAGACTGGTGCTGATGGGAAGACAGTGGTGGAGAACTGTGGTGGCAGGAAAATTGGGGTGAGGAGTTAAACAGTAGCCACAAACTCACCAATAATAAAATATGTGAAAGTGAACATTGAAGGCCAACAACTCATGTATAGATAAGACCAACTGAAACCAATCGAGTTTCAATTACAATTTATTGTAACTACAATAGGTTCAGGTACATTGGTACTATAATAAGACGGGCTGTAACCCACAATCTTTATAATCCTCCTTGGAGTATTAATAATTACTCCTATATTGCTGAAGGGGAGATTAAGGTAATAAGAGTTTTTTTTCAGACTATTTAGTGAGATTCTGAAACAGCAGCACGAATGAAAGATTTATCTTTTATGTCCATTATTTTGGACATGAATCATGAGACCTGTTGAGGTTATTATGAGTCAATGTTGAAGAAAGCAAAAATTGGTAAGATTGTGATGATTTAGAATTCTAAATCAGAGTATTTCTGAGTCTCCTGAATCTATCTAATTTAAATCAACCCATTATCTGGGTTGCTGTGAGTTTTCCGGGCTGTGTGGCCATGTTCCAGAAGCATTATCTCCTGGCGTTTTGCTGCATCTGTGGCAGGCATCCTCAGAGATTGAGGGGCCTGTTGGAAACCAGGCAAGTGAGGTTTATATATTTGTGGAATGTCAAGGGTGGGAGAAAGAATTCATATCTGTTTGAGATAGGTGTGAATGTTTCAATTGGCCACCTTGATTAGCATTTAATGGCCTAGCAGTTTCAAAGTCTGGCTTCTTACTGCCCGGGGAACCCTTTGTTTGGAGATGATTAGCTGGCCCTGATTGTTTCTTGTCTGGAATTCCCCTGTTTTTGAGTGTTCTTTATTTACTGTTATGATTTTAGAGTTTTTTTTAAAAAAAAATACTGGTAGCTATTATCCATTTTGCACTTGCACACTTCCCAGTAGGGGGTATCACTGAAGAATTTAATCCATTCTTTCATCATAGATGATTTGTGGAAGGAGTCAATTTGGGCAGGTACAAACATGGAGGGAGGGCACTTGGAACCTGGCAGGAGAATGAAAGCGTCTTCACGGCTCAGGGAGTTGCCTGCGCTGCGTGCTATAATTGCTGAATGTAATGTATTTATTACCTAGTCAGACAGGCCAGGCAAGATAGACTAGGGATTATTTCACATTCTTGAGTGAGTTAGGAAAGCTTGAGGGACTTTAAACACCCACAGAGTACACCTGGCATCTTTTCATGTTACTTTTTAACAAACGTATCATTGTGGAGTAGTCCTCATAGTATGATGCTTTGCAATAAAATCCATCACAATTTTTTTTTACAAAACATTTTAAATGACTTGATATAGATTTGTTTGGTAATAACTTTAATTTATTGCTTTTCATGTAATAACTGGTTATGTGAGATTTATGACATAGAGTATGTAATATGATATTTGTTCCTGGGTTATAGATGTCATTTTCTAATTATATCATTAAAAATGGAAAAGGTTTATTAAACTGCTCTTGTGGGACATCCTGCAGCAGATTTTGCTATAGTTTTTCTATGAATATCTCACAAGAGTTTCAACCAATTCCACACGGTTTGTGGCAGCCACAAAAACAAAGTTTCTGTAGTTTACAAAGTAAGTAGGCTATCACACAATTAAACGGGAAATAACCCTATCAAACCAGGAACAGGTTTTTTCCTATTTTTGTTACATAGTGTACATTAGCGTGCTCTATTTCAATTGTGTCACTTTCCATCTGGAAAATGTGTGTAGGAAAGAAGCTGCAGTTGAAAGTTAGCACAGGCTTATGAAATACATTTCCTTGTCTACTCTACAGTCAAAATAAAGGTAAAGGTTTCCCCTGACATTAAATCTAGTTGTGTCCACCTCTGAGGGATGGTGCTCATCCGTAGATACCTCCAAGGTCACGTGGCTAGCATGACTGCATGGGGCACCGTTTCCTTCCTGCCAAAGCAGTACCTATTGATCTACTCACATTTGCATGTTTTTGAACGTCTAGGTTGGCAGAAGCTGGGCCTAACAACAGGAGCTCACCCTGCTCCCCAGATTTGAACTGCTGAGCTTTCGGTCAGCAAATTCAGCAGCTCAGCGGTTTAACCTGCTGCGCTACCAGGGGTCAGTTTGGGTCATGCTCAATAAATTGTAAAAAAACAAATTGTCATGGAGGGCAATTGCAATAGCAACAATAATGCCACCATCATAACGTACATGTGTCTACAAAGCAGTTACATATCCTTAACTGTGACCATGACTGCCAGCCCCATATATCCATATGTACCAAAACAAGTGGAAAATTTAGATCTCCATTCATGAATGGCTGATGTTCGCTGAGACTGATGAGGTGAAGGGCAGGATCATCAGACATACAGCTAGATATGTCACCAGATACGGAGCAAAGTACATGCAATTTACTGCCTCCTTTACATGATACAAATCAGAAGGAAATAGAAACTGGGTGTGAAGAGGGTGTAGTTTGAAAGAATCCATCAGTATATTTGAGACTACTAGTCTTATTTTAGCATGAGCTTTCAATAATATCAACCCACTTCTTCAGATGTACTGATATATACCTGTCAACCTGCAGCTGATTGTGAAATGCATTGAGGTTCGGCCAGTGGGGGTGTGAGTTGTTGAAAAACAAGGCTTCAAATACTTATTTGTCTTGATATCAATTTATAAATATCTGCGGACAGTGTCAAGCAATAATAGTTTAGGGTGTTTCTGGCTCAGGAGGAACTTCATTCATGTGCCCACCCTTTCATTGTCCTGCTGCAACCAGAACTTCCCCATGTGCTATTCTCCACTGCTGCAATTGTGAGTATTTCCATTAGTCTACATGTAATAAACCATTCTACTAGATAGCTCTGTGTGGATAGGAGTTATTGACTCTAATGGGCCTAAAATGCATTTCTGCCATAATCAATGCCTCTTACAGTCCTGTATGTTCGTAACCTGTATTAATTCATTCATGTGTTCTGAAAGTATTTATGATAACAATTCACAGATATAGATATCAATCTTAAGCATTTTTTTCAATTAAGTTCTTCAATTTTTACAGGTGTTGACACAAAATATAGTAGCATTTGTGCTAAAATCTGTGATATTCAGCACTATCAATATTGAATTATGTCTGTTAATGATTTAAGCCCCTATTTATTATCAGTGACCTCCCCAAATCATAAAGTGTGGTTTGGAATTAATTAAAGGAATGGAAGACTGAACATTGTATTAAATTATCAGTAAATGCACATTTCAGCTCATGTCCTGACAAGATCTCAACAATTTCCACTGAAGCATCTGCTTTTGGAATGAGTCCAAGTCCATGCTATGCACTTGCACGCTATCTAGTGATTAGGGAGGTGTTCCAGCGTATGACAGAAAGCTGATTTATGAGAGATGCTATTTTAATGGCACATTTAGCTGAAGCCATTGTACATAGAACTATTTCCTCTGAAGGAACAGTTTCACAAGCACAGTATGTAGGATGTACCTCCCTCTGCCACCAACTGCCTATGACTAAAAGACTGTGCTTATGATGATGAAGGACATCAGAAATAGAAACAGTGGTCCAACACAGAGTGCACAGACTGTCCAAAATATTCATGTGCATTTGTCTCTAAACAACAATGTGGCAATATATAGTAAAGGTAAAGGTTTTCCCCTGTCATTATGTCCAGTCGTGTCCGATTCTGGGGGTTGGTGCTCATCTCAATTTCTAAGCCGAAGAGCCGGCGTTGTCCGTAGACACCTCCAAGGACACTGCAAGGACACTGCAAGGAGCACCGTTACCTTCCCGCCTGAGTGGTACCTATTGAGCTACTCACATTTGCATGTTTTTGAGCTGCTAGGTTGGCAGTAACGGGCTGACAGTAGAAGCTCATGCCGCTCCCCAGAATCGAACCTCCCTCCTTCAGGCTTACATCTGCCCTAAAAACCTGCTTCTGAGGACTAGAAAACTTTCCAGAGCAGAGTTTCAATGCTGAAAAAGGCTGCAGTGGGAGAAGCAGAAAATCTCAGCCTGATCACTAACATCACACTTGATTTCTATTTATTGAAATTGTTGTGGAATTATCAGTCCAGTACTTCTCAGCATCTATTATTGTTAGGAAATATATTTCACACAGGCTTATCCCCATATGCAAGTTTGGCTCAGATCTTATTATATTATATTGTGTTGAAATGAGAGGCTTCTATTTTTCCAAACTATTTTGCACACTAAAGTGTTCACACCTTTAATTTATTTCTTGTTTAGCCTGTTAGGGAGGAACTGGGTTTAGCATTATCATTATATTTCTTATTCCACTCATCACCCAATATCTTTTTTATCACCCTTCCTTCCCACCATATTATTTTAGTTCCATTCATTACATTCAAAAAGATCTGCTATGTTACTGACTTGTTCCAAATATTAATTTGTTACTTACAATAGAAAATTATTTGCAACCTAACATATCCTTGCTTAGTTGTTGAAGGTAAATACAGTTGCAGAGCACCTGATGCACCAACCTGGACACTGCATATTATTTGAGAACATAGAAATGCTGGACCACTCTAGCAACTACCATGTCAGACTACACAGAGAAGCCATTGAAGTCCACAAACATGTGAACAACTTAAACAGAAAGGAAGAAACTATGAAAATGAACAAAATCTGGATACCAGTATTTTTAAAAACTCTAAAATCATAACAGTAAATAAAGAACAAAACTCAAACACAGGGGAACTCCAGACAAGAAACAATCGGGAACACCTAATTACCTCTCAACAAAGGATTTTCCCAGGCAGTAACAAGCCACATCTAAAAACTGTCAGGCAATCAAATGCTAATCAAGGTGGCCAATTGAAACATTCACACTTAGCTCCAACAGACAATAGTTCTTTCTCCCACCCTGGACCTTCCACAGATATATAAACGGACCTCACAACCTCTGAGGATGCCTGCCACAGATGCAGGTGAATGGTCAGCAGATAATGCTTCTAGAACATGGGCATACAACCCAAAAAACCTACAGCAACCCAGTAATTCCGGCCATGAAAGCCTTCGGCAATACATAGTTGCCACTCTGTTGTTAAAGTGGGCTCCAGATATCGGTGTTTATTTTTTTCCCTTATGTATCAGAGACTGGTACCATATTGTGCCGATGGCATTGCCTTTGAGAACATGTTCGTTTGAGGAAAACCCCTGTTCCCACAGAATGCAATTCCCATTAGGAAGTACATTCCAAAGTTAAGAGCTGTTTGAATGAAATAGAATAATATCTTGGAGGGTGGTCGATTCTGAGATTGGGCATCTGTCTCATTTGAATATTCCTGCCTGGCGGGGAATTAAACTAGATGGCTCCTGTAACCCCTACCCATTCAAAGGTTCTATGATTCTAATTCACCAACAGGATTAAAGCTATTGCTTGACTATAATTTCATAGTTTGTGAGGACTGGAAGATAAAACACTTAGCTGTTTGGATGTAGGGCCTACATTTTGGACTCGAGTATTTAGGCTCTACAATCCAAACAGCTAAATCATCAGATCCTGTCTCATCTTGGAAGCCAAGATGGGTTTGCTCTAGTTAATATTTGAATGGGAGACTGTCAATGGATACAAGGTGCTGCAATCCATGTTTTAGAGGGGGAAACTGGCAAAATCGCCTCTGAGTTTTCTCTGCCTAAGAAAACCCTATAAGATTACGGTCATGTGGTTACCAAAAGTCAGTAAGTGACTTGAAGGCATATAAATACACAGCTGCTTAGTACAATGGGTAAAACCTTTGTGCCGATAGGACTGCTGACTGAAAGGTCGGCAGTTTGAATCCAGGGAGCAGGATGAGCTCCTGTCTGTCAACTCCAGCTTCTCACGCAGGACCATGAGAGAAGCCTCCCACAGGATGGTAAAACATCTGGGTGTCCCCTGGGCAACGTCCTTGCAGACAGCCAATTCTCTCACAGCAGAAGCGACTTGCAGGTTCTCAAGTTGCTACTGACATGAAAGAAAAGTACAAAAGATGACACTTGGAGCAAGATTTTATACTATATTAACAGGACTTCCCAGAGAGTCTTTAATTGTCTCCAACCATTAGATAATACAACAATCTTGCTACTTTTGACATAGGAAACTACTTAAAATTAGTTTCTAGCCAGTATAGATTCTTTCATCCCCCCCCCCCCTGGTTTTGCTTGTATCAAATCAGATGTGTCCACTTCAAGACAAGACAAAAAAAGAAATCTGAGCAGCACTCGGGCTTTACTTCCAGCAACTAGATTGACCGTTGCTTTTTAATCCCAAAATGCATTTCTGCTTGTAATCTGATATCTGAAATACTATCCCATAGTCTGCGAAGTCCATCTACTGCGCACCACGTGGCTCAACATCTGGTTTCACTTTTCTCTTCTTTCTTGCCCTGTGTATCACCTGGCCTGTTGAAATGAACTGGAACTCGAAAATAAACACTTTGTGGCATTTTTGCTGGTCTAAAGAAAGGTATTCCCCAACTCTACATTCTGTTATTTCCCTTGATCAGTAAAGCTGTGTTTATTTTTGCTGTTATTAAATAAAACCAAGTTTTTTCTAAAGTGGCACATGAAATATATTATTTTAAGGAGGCATTGATCATTTAAATAGAAACACTAAATAGAAGCATTAAAGAGCAAGGGAGGAAACTGTTGCTGTCTGTTTAGTGGTATCTTTAACAAGACCAAAGATGGATCTCACAACAAAGAAACATTGCAATCCTGGAGAAGTGGTGCCACCATGAGGCGAATATTTGACATGAAAATATTGTCAGAGGAAGAAGAGTACAGTACTGTACTTTTCAGTGAATTTCAAATGGATGCTTTGGAAGACAAAGATTCAGGGGGTTGGACTGGACAGCCTTTATGGTTTCTTCCAACTCTATGATTTGAATGTGATTTTCCTGCTTTTTGGCCTGGATGTCCCACGAGGTCTCTTCCAACTCTATGATTCCAGCTCTGATCTTTAATTATTGAATGCTAGCTTTGGTTTGAACATTACAAGAAATGAATTAACATCAATTTGACAGTGAAAGCCCTTCGTTGTTACGATAGTAAGCTCTTTCTCATTGGAGAACTTCTGCCAAAGAAAGACGAGAACCCAAACTAATTACAATATGTACTACCATAAGTTTGGACTTAATGGAGCAATGCAATCCACAGTGACATTACATGACTTGCTGCTTGAGATGTTTATTCTTCAGATCTCAGAATCTCTGACACTATGTTGACTGGGTCAGAGGTTAAGAAACATGCTACCATACAGTGTGCAGATGCATCCATCACTACTTGGGGGTAGTTTTCCCTTGACCAAGCTGGTAGCACTGCAATGCTGGAAAACAGATAGGACAAGGGTGCAGAATAATTTGCTTTCAGCTGTTCAACTGCAACACCCAGAACTCCTCTTTATTGGTTTTACTGGCTAGAGCAGGCATGGGCAAACTTTGGTCCTCCAGGTGTTTTGGACTTCAATTTCCATAATCCCCAATAGCCTCAGGCCCCTTCCTTTCCCCCCTCAGCCACCCATTCGGTGTGTCTTCTCGAAAGAGGCATCCCATATACACATACACACAAACAGACTGTGGCAGGTGACAGCTAGTACATTTTGGGCTATTTCCATATATATATATATGTGTGTGTGTGTGTGTGTGTGTGTATATATATATATATATATAGGGAGGGAGGGGGTCTCGAAGAGAAACGACAACGCAGAAAGAACCGCAACTTGGAAACAACATCACCCAAGGAGACTTTCTGCTGTGCTTTCTGCAACCGAACTTGCCTATCTCAGATTGGCCTTTTTAGTCATATATGGAAATAGCCCAAAAAATATATATAGGGAGGGGGGGGGGGGGGTCTCGAAGAGAAACGACAACGCAGAAAGAACCGCAACTTGGAAACAACATCACCCAAGGAGACTTTCTGCTGTGCTTTCTGCAACCGAACTTGCCTATCTCAGATTGGCCTTTTTAGTCATATATGGAAATAGCCCAAAAAATATATATAGGGAGGGAGGGGGGGGGTCTCGAAGAGAAACGACAACGCAGAAAGAACCGCAACTTGGAAACAACATCACCCAAGGAGACTTTCTGCTGTGCTTTCTGCAACCGAACTTGCCTATCTCAGATTGGCCTTTTTAGTCATATATGGAAATAGCCCAAAACAATAATTTTAAAAATCCTAAATGCCAAACACTTCTGGTCCTAAACATTTGGAATCAGGAAGACACATCCTGTAATGATGATAAGAACAACACTGGAGAATAAAATGGAGCAGAGAAGAGAAAAGAGGGCTGGAAGTGGAACAGACTGGAAGAGAAGGAGAGCCCACCCGACTCTTCCCAGCCGCGCATGCGCTGCTGCTTTCCCTTCCTCTCCCTCCCTCCCGCCCTTGCTGCAGCTGCCCATGCGCGGCCATGGCGGCGCCCGGGGCGGAAGCCATGGTGGCGGGTCCGGAGGGGCTGGTCTGCGCCGGGGGACGGAACCGCAAGGCTGTCCTCTGCCAGCGCTGCAGCTCCCGCGTCCTCCTGCCCGGGGCGGCGGTGTTCGCCCGCAAAGAGGTGGGTGGCGGCCAGGGGGAGAAAGAAGGAGCCTTCTGCACACCCCCAGGGTTTTCCAGCAGGAGCTGGATGGCCATCTGTCGGGAGTGCTTTGTTTGGTCTCCCTGCAGGGCAGAATGGGGTTGGGCTGAGTGGCCCTTGGGGGTCTCTTCTCCCTAAGGACATTAAAACCAGGATCTACACCAGGCATGGACACACCTTGGCCCTCCCTCCAGGTGTTTTGGACTTCAACTCCCATCAGTCCTAGCAGCCTCAGACCCCTTCCTTTCCCCCCTCAGCCGCTTGAGAGTGTTAGAACGTTGAGGCTGGCCAATCAGAGACAATATGCAAATAGCAGGTTGAGCTAGCTCATGCATTGGCCAACTTGGGCCTTCCCTCCAGGTGTTTTGGACTTCAACTCCCATCATTCCTAGCAGCCTCAGACCCCTTCCTTTTCCCCCTCAGCAGCTTGAGAGTGTTAGAACGTTGAGGCTGGCCAATCAGAGACAATATGCAAGTAGCAAACTGAGCTAGCTCATGCATGGGCCAACTTGGGCCTTCCCTCCATGTGTTTTGGACTTCAACTCCCATCATTCCTAGCAGCCTCAGGCCCCTTCCTTTCCCCCCTCAGCCGCTTGAGAGTGTTAGAACGTTGAGGCTGGCCAATCAGAGACAATATGCAAATAGCAGACTGAGCTAGCTCATGCATTGGCCAACTTGGGCCTTCCCTCCATGTGTTTTGGACTTCAACTCCCATCATTCCTAGCAGCCTCAGGCCCCTTCCTTTTCCCCCTCAGCAGCTTGAGAGTGTTAGAACGTTGAGGCTGGCCAATCAGAGACAATATGCAAATAGCAGGTTGAGCTAGCTCATGCATTGGCCAACTTGGGCCTTCCCTCCAGGTGTTTTGGACTTCAACTCCCATAATTCCTAGCAGCCTCAGGCCCCTTCCTTTTCCCCCTCAGCCGCTTAAGCGGCTGAGGGGGGAAAGGAAAGGGCCTGAGGCTGCTAGGAATGATGGGAGTTGAAGTCCAAATCACCTGGAGGGCCCAAGTGTGCCCATGCTTGGTCAACAATGTATTCCCACCCTCGATTGACAAGATATTTCATTGACAGTGGTTTAGGAGAGATGTCGTTCACCTTCATCCAGAGAGCACTATGAACCCAAACAATGACGAATCTGTACCAAATTAGGCACAGTTTCGGTGGGAGGGTTTGCTGTCTGTTTCCAAAAAGGAAGAGAAGGCCAGGCAGAGAGATCTTCAGGCGTATCTGCTAAAGGGGTTTCTAAGACCATCAGAAATATGTGTTTTCTGATGGTCTTCTGTGACCCCTCTAAAGCCCTCCTGGGGTCCCAACCCCCAGGTTGGAAACGCTGATGTAGAACTCGATATCTAACTTTCTTCTCATAATAGCAATGAGAAAAGGCACCCAGTAGAAAATAGTACCTTTCTACTTTTGTGTTTGATGGAGGTTCAAAGGTCTGCCCAATCAAAACTGCATGACATGACGGTATTTCGGGATACAAACCGTGTGGTGTAATGTAAAATAAACCACATGTTGTTCACGCTTGACAAGGCACACGCACTGCCTTGTCAGAGAAAGAAAATATGCCACGCAGATGAACAATTAAGAACAAGTAGTTTGCGCTTCGTAAATCAGAACAACAGAATTACAATCATGCGATCAGTTGCATCGACTCACATAATGTCCTCTTATGAGGGAATTAAAATGGTACTTTTTTGTCCATGTAGAGCAGTCTTTCTCAACCAGTGTGCCGTGGCACACTAGTGTGTCGTGACGGACCTCCTGCTGTGCCGCGAGAAAAGCTCTCTGCCCCCCTTCCTCCCCCCCCCTCCTGCCGAACTCCTGCTGCTTGGGGGAGGAGGAGGAAGGGCCGGGCAGTGGCGAAGAAAAAGAAGAAGGGACCGGGACACCGCCTCCTTCGGTCGTTTCCCCAGCCAGCCTCCAATCCGCCATGACTCCCACCATGACTCTTGCCCGTCGCTCGCTGAAGCCGCGTGGAGGAGGAGCCCGCCCACGGAAGCCCGTCCACCACTCATGCTCCTCCTCTGTAGGAGAGCTGAAGCTGGGGGGAGGGGGTGGGCCATGGCGTGGCCTGTAGGAGAGCTGAAGCTGGGGGGAGGGGGTGGGCCATGGCGTGGCCTGTAGGAGAGCTGAAGCTGGGGGGAGGGGGGGGGCCATGGCGTGGCCGGTAGGAGAGCTGATGCTGGGGAGGGGCGGGGCATGGCGTGGCCTGTAGGAGAGCTGAAGCTGGGGGAGGGGGTGGGCCATGGCGTGGCCTGTAGGAGAGCTGAAGTTGGGGGAGGGGGGGCCATGGCGTGGCCTGTAGGAGAGCTGAAGCTGGGGGAGGGGTGGGCCATGGCGTGGCCTGTGGGAGAGCTGAAGCTGGGGGAGGGGTGAGCCATTGCGTGGCCTGTAGGAGAGCTGAAGCTGGGGGGGAGGGGTGGGCCATTGCGTGGCCTGTAGGAGAGCTGAAGCTGGGGGAGGGGGTGAGCCATTGCGTGGCCTGTGGGGAGAGCTGAAGCTGGGGGAGGGGGTGGGCCATTGCGTGGCCTGTAGGAGAGCTGAAGCTGGGGGAGGGGGGAGCCATTGCGTGGCCTGTAGGAGAGCTGAAGCTGGGGGGAGGGGGTGGGCCATGGCGTGGCCTGTAGGAGAGCTGAAGCTGGGGAGGGGGGGTGGGCCATTGCGTGGCCTGTGGGAGAGCTGAAGCTGGGGGAGGGGTGAGCCATTGCGTGGCCTGTAGGAGAGCTGAAGCTGGGGGAGGGGGTGGGCCATTGCGTGGCCTGTAGGAGAGCTGAAGCTGGGGGAGGGGTGGGCCATGGCGTGGCCTGTAGGAGAGCTGAAGCTGGGGGGAGGGGGTGAGCCATTGCGTGGCCTGTAGGAGAGCTGAAGCTGGGGGAGGGGGAGGGCCATTGCGTGGCCTGTAGGAGAGCTGAAGCTGGGGGAGGGTGGGCCATTGCGTGGCCTGTAGGAGAGAGCTGAAGCGGGGGGGCGGGGGTGGGCCATGGCGTGGCCTGTAGGAGAGCTGAAGCTGGGGGAGTCAGCAGCTGCTCCAGCCTTGAGGGGCAATGCCAAGCCAACATTGTGCTGGCTCTGGCACCGCTGGCTTGGCCCTGCCCCCTCAAGGCTAAAGCAGCTGCTGGGAGAGGTGAAGCCGGGGGTAGGGGCGGGGCATGGCTCAGCCTGGCTCCGCCCCCTCCCTGGCTTCGGCACTCCCAGCAGCTGCTCCCAGCAGGCCACCATCCCCAGCCATTCTTTACTGTGTTAGAGTGTCATTTTGTGTCATTTTGGTTGGTGGTGTGCCCCCGGATTTTTTTAATGTTAAAAGTGTGCCGCGGCTCAAAAAAGGTTGGCAAAGACTGGTGTAGAGAATCTCCTTCAGCAGTAACAAAACACTGGGAGACTACTTAACAGATCTGAAAAACAACTCTTGGAGACCCGCTTGTAAATACCAGCAGATAAAGTAACGGGGGCTGCAAGGACGATTTCAATCAAAGAGCACCCGGAAACGGAAAGTCCAAACTCAGTTGAAGTCAAAAGGATTTTGTATTGAAGCTGCCCAAATGAGCAAATGCAAAAGGTCCCACAGGAGCACTGCTACACTCTACAAAGAAGGACCTCCAGTATTCTACTGATAGTGCTATATATGCAGAACTGTGAATTTAATCAGGACGCTATGTGTTAGTCACCTTGATAAAGTTTGTGGACTACGAAACGGGCTACAGGCCTTTGACTGTATACACCCCGTCGGTGCATCACATTTGTGCTCCCCCTCCCCTGTGGGGACTGGGCTTTGCTCCTGTGGCGAGCCAGCGTACCTTTTGCATTTGCTCATTTGGGCAGCTTCAATACAAAATACTTTCGAGTTCACCTGAGTTTGGACTTTCATTTCAGGGTGCTCTTTGATTGAAATTGTCCTTGCAGTCCCCCTGTTACTTTATCTGCTGGTATTTACAAGCGGGTCTCCAAGACGACGCTCCTCCTCCAGGAGCGCATTTTGAAAGGAGAAACGCTTCCTGGTAGGTGCCGGGCATCCCAACCTCACCACCTCCTTCCTGCACCAGCGTCCTGTAGACTTCTCACGGATTATTCATAGTGGGACCTCAGGCCTTTTGACTTTGAACACTTTGGTTCTGATGCTAGCCCCGGTTTGTATATATTGATTGCCCATACCTGCTACCATTGTTGTGATTGCGAGAGCTGACCCCCTTGTTGACCATTGATTTATACTGTATTATCTCCCTGTTATTTGTGGTGAGTTGTTTTTCAGATCTCCTTCAGCAACCCATGAAGCAACAGCACACGCCAAACTCTGTCTCTCTTTGCTTCTCTCTTCTACTCTACATGCACCTGCGTAGCTCAAGCTTGAACAAAAATGTAACAGTAACCAAAAGTCCCAGGTTCAGCCTGCTCCCCAGGCATTGCCCAACCAGTCAGCTTCATGCATCTTATTTTACAGTTGACACACACATTAACTGATTCCTTGCATGCTCCAACAAACCAGTGAATTGTTTCCTTTCTTTCTCCTTTTCCAGCTGTTCCTTCCTGCCATGAAGAAGAAGACGGCCCTGGCGGGGGGTTGTGACTCTGAAGGGGATGTCCTCCAAGACCACTGGCTGGTGGACGACATGTTCTCATTCGAAAACGTGGGCTTCACCAAGGACGTCGGGAACGTCAAGTTCTTGATCTGCGCGGACTGTGAAATCGGCCCCATTGGCTGGCACTGCGTGGACGACAAGAAGAGCTTCTACGTGGCTCTGGACCGAGTGTCTCACGAATGACGGACCAAAGAACCCGCACGGAGCCTCCTGCTGGCCAGATGGGCCGCTATAAATAATATGAATTAATAACCCCACTCCTCTCGAACGAGCCAATGCCACTTTTGTAACGTCGACATGCAAAATGGTGCAAATATGGTGTTTGTATTGTTTGTCAAGCGAGCACTGATTGCCTTGAAACTCTCCTGAGAGAAGCCTTGCTCTAATCCTTTTTCTGACTAATATGTGACATATTTTAAGGCCTTCCCGTGACATGTCAGTGCAGAACACAATACAATGTAGAGATACTGTACACGGAACTATGTGCTCCCTGAAAAATAGGCAATGTAGTATAAGAGAAAATAAAACTGTTAAGACTTATTATTATTATTATTTTACAGCATATTGTCTGCATTTTTATGATTTCCTGATTTGTTTTGGACCAAAAGGTGCAGATAACTGACTTTTAATGTTGGCAGGCCTGACGGCCATACCATCATAATTCCACATTATGATCATAATCGGTTATTGAAAATCAAGTTGCAAGGAGGCATTTCAAATGTGGGGAAGTTAGATGAAGTGTAAGGAATACCCAAAAGACTTACAATAAATATGTAGAAACAAAATGTCCCTGGAGGCACTTGACCTTTCATAAATATTTGTATTTAATTAAACTTCAATTGTGCTTCTCCGTTTGTGTATTGTGGTCTTTACCTATGAAAAAGAGCTCTGTGAGCTTGAAGAATAACTAATTACTACATACAACTGACTTAAAGGTTTGGGAGCACTTTGGATTAAGTCCAACCCTTATATATAATGAAGAGGTCAAATGTGGTTCCCAACATTTGAGTTAAAATGAAAGAATTACTAATAAATTACAAACTGAACAACAAAAGTTGAATTATAGTGCAATAACCACATGAATTTTCCTGAGAAAATCTGCAAAGATTCAATGGCTGTGTGGAAGGGCCCCAAGGTGCCTAAGAGCATTTTGGATAAGGGATACTTAGCCTGTATGTAGGATATAGCATTTTTTAAAAATGTAAAATATCTTTGATGTGGGACCCAAATCTTAACATGAAATCCATTTATTTCATATGCACCTTATATACATAGCTTGGAGGCCGTTTTCTATGTTGGAAATTACAACTTTAAAGCCTTCTCTAATGTTTATCTATGATCCTGTAGCTTTCCTGTATGTTCTGGCATGCAGCTTCCGTTACTCTATGGTTCCTGAGAAGTTCTAATAAAAGGGGCTGCAGCCAACATGATCACTATAGTAGACTATAGCATGACTACAGACTATTTCAAACCTCAGATCGCACACTTGCTTGCTGTTTTGCTGTAAGAGATGTCCTGGCAGGATGGCACAAGAAAATGATCTCAAACGTATCTGAAACTGGACGGATACGTTTTGTACCTGTGTATGCTGAACGCATGAAGGTTGAGAGTGAACCAAATATGTTATTTTTATCCAAGTTTACTTCATTTCAATCAAAACTTTATTACGGTCACAGACCAGCACAAAGCGGGCACAAGCGCCCTAAGAGGAGAAGGACGACTCCCCAGTAAAGAGTTATTTAAAATCAGACTAGAAATCAGTATAAAAATATGCAGCAGGGTGGAATAACATCTTTCACTGCGCCCCGGGTACTTTAAAAGCCATGGTCCAATGAGATTGGATCTACTTCATTTTTGTCTCTTGAGTGCATGACATAAAACAGGTTGTTTTATGGGAAAGTATTTATTTGTGGGCACTAAAAACACTTCTAAAGCTCTATTTTTATGCACTGCAAATCTGTTTTCCTAACAGATCAGAGATAACAGGTTATTCAGTCTAACAACTGAAACCATTGCCTTGCATATTTATATCTAGTTGTATACCACAAGAGAAGACCCTACTCTAGTGTTTTAGGCTCTTCTCTGAAAAGTGCTGCTTTTCTAAAGGTTATCTCCAAAATGTTTTTTCCCCCAACAGGTTATGAATGCAGTTTTCCAAAATTATATACAATAGTTTTGTGCATTTTACAAGGTCTGTGGCCTTCTCTGCCAGCGTGCTGCTGGGGCCTCACCAAACTATACACCAAAGTAAACCCATAAGCACTGAGCCATGATTGTTAAGGTGGTGTCAAACTTAATTCCTCTGCCCCCTTTGTGTTGCAGATTTTGAGTAAGATAATTTAAAACGTTTTTCCATTTGCAACAAATCTGCATCTCTGGATCTTAAATGCTGCCACTGTCCTGCTTTCGAGATTTACTATATCCAGCATATGAGCTTTTAGCAATGATATGTAGATGCAAATACTGTATTAATAACTGTTAATTTTCACAAGAAAATGCAAAACCATCTAGCTGCTGTTATGCTGGCTTTCGTGTGTCTTCATTGAGCTAAGCACATTGGGGGGAAAACACAAGTGATTTTCAACATTGCCACTAACTAGTAATATATGATACAGAGTAGTTGTATAACAGGATGAAATAATGGAAGACAGGTCATCTAGTATACTGATATTAGGATAATCAATTAAGCTATGTTTCAGATTTTGTTACAGGGATTTAATATTCCCATCGTTGCTTGCAGGAAATAACGTATTTGCGGCTTGCTTTAAAATCATCTACAAAAGATTTACCTCTTATATAAGAGACATAACATAGATTCAATGTCTGTGCAGCTCTGAGTAGAGGCAACTCTTATGATTATGTCATGTTTGACTTTCTAAAACTGGTTGGATGCAGAACCCCAAGAACAAAGTCAACTTTCCAGAAGAGACAAACTACTCACCAGAGATACTTTTATTAAAAAATACATAAGAAATGAATCACAAACACTGGCGTGATAGGACAGACTTTATAAACTCAGTGTTGTTTGAAAGTGCATCGTAATCCCATGCTACCACACCCCCAAGCAAGGAGTCCACAGCACCCAAGAAAATAAATACATTCACCCCTTGGTTCCTGATTGGGCAACACAGAAGAGGCTCAGTAGATCAAGGAGGAGAGCTCTAGGGTCATGCTGAAGGTTCAGGGCACATCATCGAGGGGTGGAGCGGCATTATCCACAGGCTCAAGTGTCTGTTTTAGCAATGTGACCTATTTTCACACATCTAATACACTGCATACACACCAGAGGGTTATTAAATAGACAGGAAGAAAGGGAATCCTAAAGGACACTACAGAAAGAGGCCTTGAGCAAAAATGTAAGAGTTCCAGTCCACACCAAGGATCACGATCTTTGCTTGTGACACCATCTGGAGAGAATGCTGGAAAACAATGTGTTGGCAACATTTGTATGCTCTTAAAGGCACATTGCCTTTAATGCTCCTACTTTGGCTGCTACTGTTTAAACAGCAGCACAGAAAACAGTCTTGTAAAAAGCAGAGATGAAGTGAGAGAGATCCCGTGCTGAGTGGGTCCATGCTGGACAAGGAGCCTGTTGGCCTTCTGCAGGCCATCAGGCGCCAGTCTTACTTGCAACAGAGACTACTGAAATGACTGGTGTCAATTAAGGTGTGCTCTGGGATTTTCTTTTGGTGGTGCAGGGGGGAGTCATACTGTGTGTCAGCTCAACACCCGAACTCCGAAAAGATGTGCATATCTGCACTCCTCTATTCTACCCAAGCACCCAATAATAGTTATTACACAGTTCTGCTAATTCTCAGGATGTCTAGCTGAGGAACAGGCCAAGGCAGATTTTGATTTACAAAATGTGGAGCAACCTTCCTCCCCCCTCAGAAATATTTGTATCCAGCCTCTGGCAGGTAACATAAAAATATACTTTTCCTGCCATCATTTTTTCAGCAGGCAGACTGAATATTGCCATTTTTGAGAGTTCCCATTCCCCTCTGTTCAGTTTTGAAGCTGGAAGGTCAAAATGCTTAAATAGGACATACAGCATAAGTAAGCTGCATGCACTACCCTATGGCTGACTCTTCTTCCCAATACCTTCTGCAAGTCAGTGCCAAACCTGAAAAACACACAATGTTCACTTATCAGCATGTCTGCGCTGCAGCATATTCTGTGCATGGAAACATTCAGGCAACTCTAAGCCTTGGACCTATATGCAGATCTCCTTGTGTGTGTCAATGCTTTAGAAACAACCAAGATGAGCTGCTTAAGCTCAGGCACTCAGCAGGTCAAAAGATAGAGGCGTCCTTGTTGCTTTGAAATCTCACTCTCAGGGGAGAATGTATTTTTTTAATTTTCAGCTCAAAGTGCCAATATGTAGTTTGTCCATTTCTAAACTGGAATCAGTAGCTTTTGAAGATGGGCTGCATGGTATGCAGCACAGGCCAAATGCAAGTCACTGCATCCACAGCAAGAAGATCAGTAACACCAAGTCAGCTGGTACTTTCTGTCCTATCTTCTCTGGAAATGTTCTTGCACAGTCCTTCTCTATAGTCACTTTTCCCGCAGCACACAAACACCAGCATCACAACGTTGGGTCCCCAGCGATGTTACCACTTCCCAGCTGTCAATGATGGGGTCATAACACTCAATGCTGCTCAGGAGGGAATTCCCATCATACCTATATGCAAACAGAGAGTTAGAAGTGAAATGCTCAATTTTTGGGAGTTGGAAAGCATGCATTCTTATCAGTACAGACTTTTCAGTACAGGCAGCCCCCAAGTTACAAACAAGAAAGGTCCAATAGGTTTGTTCTCAATTTGAATTTGTATGTAAGTCAAAACAGATACTTTTAAAAATGCAAATCTGTATATATATGCGTGTGTGTATATGTGTATACTCACACGCGTGCACACACGCTTTGGATAGCACAGGGAAGGGTTTGTTTTGATTCAGCACAGGAAGGGACCAAATTTTGTTTTTGGCAATAAAGCCTTTTCCCCATAACTTTCAGTGCCATTCCTAGCTGTATTCAGAAGATTTGTGAGGAATGGGAGTTGAAGTCAAAACCCTGAAAGGCCCAAGTTTGCTTTCTGTCCCTGTTAGAATAGGGAACTGGGGCTGTTTTGACCAAATTGGGAAGGGAACTTGTTGTGGAAACAAAGATTGGACAGATGTTCATTCAGACCCTTCATAATAATAATAATAATAATAATACAGCCTCCTTCTGCCAAAAGGCAGACACAATCAAAGCACTTGACAGATCCCCATAACTTTCAGGAAAAGTGAATTTGTTAGATGGCCATTCTGAATGTCATGGTAGATTTCTCTCACTTCCTGTTGTCTGACCCCTGTTCTTAACCATGGGTTGTATGTTTGTAACTCAGAAACTGCCTGTACTTTGGGAGGAATAATAAAACAATCTGTTTTACATCAGATGAAGATTACTGTTGTTGCATGTCTTGATGTTGTTTCCGATTTATGGCAATCCTAATGTGAATTTTTTTGGCAAATGCTTGTCCATGCTCTCTTTCTCAGGCTAAGGGAGTGTGACTGCCAAGGGTCACCCAGTGGGTCTCCATGCCAAGTGGAATGAGAACACTGTTCTCCAGAGCTCAAGCAACTTATGCTACAGTGCCTATATTTCTTCCTTTGTTCTTTGTAATGTAGGAATCTCTCTCTCTCTCTCTCTCTCTGAAAGTATGTATGCATGTTTGTTCTGCAAAGACTCCTACATGGCTTAATAGGTCTAGAACAAACTTGGTACATACTATCCTACATGATCCAACTTAAAATACTGATGGGGTTTCAACTAAATAAATCCACACTGTTTTGGGGTTAGGGCCCCCAAAAATGAATAGATATGTATATATGGAGAGCTCAGATGCAACCACAAGAGGGCAGTATAGAGATATATAGCAGGCATGGGAAAACTTTTGCCCTCCAGGTGTTTTGGATGTCAACTCCCATAATCCCAAATTATGGGAGTTGTAGTCCAAAACATCTGGAGTGCGAAAGTTTGCCCATGTCTGATATAAATGTCAGAAGGAGAGAAGAAAAATAGAAGAGGGCTAAAACATTAGCAGGAAGACACTCTAAAAGGGCCAAAACTTTTCCATTGAGATGTTCTATGGGCATGCTTCTCAGAGAGCTAGGCAAGGATGGCAGCGAGCTGGAGAAGGGAGAAATGACTCCTTAATATGACAAAACTCTGGTAATATGTCAGTTCTTCACAGAATCCTATATTCAGAAAATGCATACCCTGGTAACACTGGGTAGATATGCTAGTATAGGAACATAATTTATTGTTAAGCATTTCAGTAAGAAGAAGAAAAGAAACACATATCCAAACAAACAACAAAGGGAGGTGCTTCAGAGGGAACTAACCAAGAATGGAAGAGGGTGAACATGTTTATACAGCCCACAAAATGAAGAAAGCTTCAGCTTAGTCCCCTCTCAATTTCATGCTGGCCCCTCCTACTTTTCCAAAAGAGGAAGCCTGGCCTGCTTACCCTGCTATGGCATAAAGTCTTCCCCTAAGCACTGTTGCACCCACATAACAGCGAGGGGTAGTCATGCTGGTCACGGTTGTCCAGGAGTCGGTGCGAATGTTATAAGCTTCTACAGAGGACAGATGTGCTGTTCCATCGAATCCCCCAACCACATAAATATGATCATTCAACAAAGCTACTCCAGCTCCTACAAACAGAAACCACAAAGAGTACATGAGATTTCTACCATTTAGCATGTCTGAAAATATGAAATTTTCTATAAGCACAAAGTAGGCTGTGGCGCCACTATTATACTAACACACCCTCTTTAATATTCGGAGGTTACCACTGCTAAGAGGACAAAGGAAACACAACCTAAATTATTCCCTGGACTGTAAAATTACAGCACAAATGATTGTATTTTCCTCAAGGTTATGTGAATGCATTGCCTAGTGCAGCCAGTCACTACATAAGCACAGTACTGTATTGGTGAGGCATTCATCAAGCATTGCACAATGTATTTACTCATGATCTTGCCACTTGTTGTGAAATCAGCTAGGCAGCTGTGAGATACAGAAGAATTACAGTGGCTTTTATGCATGCTAAGCCAAAAGTATTTAGGATCGTGGTCTAAACTTTGCTTAGATGCATTCAAGAAAACTCTGCATTTAAGGTGCTCCATGAAGGGCATAAAAGAGAAAAGACTGGAAAGAGTAGATGTCAGAAACTGAATGGTGGAGGAGTTTCACATTTGAAAAATTCACTGCCTTTTAGGTACAGATCCACATGAAGAAACAAGAGAAAATTGTTGATTGTTGGGAAAATTTAAATAAATTAAACATATTTCAATCCACAGATGGTTTATATTAAACTGCCATTAATCTTACTTGAAGATATCTAACAATAACTACAATTGTATGACAACGTTCCTGAAAGAAAAGCTTCTGGGAATAGAGTTTATACATTTTATTTCATAGCTTTACACCCCCTCAGGTATCTCACCTGACCGTTTGGTGGCCATTGGAGTGACATTTGTCCAATGTCCCGTGTGAGGATCATATCGCTCCACAGAATTTAAGATGTTCAGACCATCATAGCCACCTGAAAACACACAGCAGAAAGCAATAGACATGTTTAGTGATTTCACTTAGGAATCAAAGGCTTGGGATTGGCAACACATCAGAAAGGAACCCTGATTCTAAAGATAGCATCCGCACAAAGCAGACAGAAAATAATCACATATGAGATAGAATAAAGACAGAGGCAAACTTACAATATTGCTTGTCAGCAATATTAAAAGTAAAAGGCAGTGGGACAACTCTTTTTGAACTTCATTCAGAAGAACTGGATTTGGACATTTTTATAAAAATGAGCTGAAAATACTGCATACATTACTTACAGGAAGAAGCTGTTATGTGTTAGCTTTCTCTTTATGCTTTAGTACGCAAAGCTGTCAGGTTCTTAACACAACAGTGAACAGAAGTCACTGTCAGGCAGCATTTCAATATTTATTTTTTGCATTATTATTCAGGATACTGTCAGAATATTTTAGCTGTTTGCTCAGAGAAGTTTCAAGAAACATCAATTTAACTTCCTCAGATACATTTCAACTAGATACTCATGAAACAATCTAATTTCTATTTTCAGATATCAGGCACACACCACTGTGCTGATGAACAACAGTACTTGAATTGCAACCAAGCTATCTCTTAAATTAATAAACCTAAAGGACTGATGCAGTGTAATAAATTCTCTATTCCATTCTGCAGAACAACAAATCTTTGATTCTTTTCTACCTTTAAAGACACAGAGCTGGACCCAGATTGAGTTATTTTCAACTGGACTGATGGGAATGGACTTCTTACCCCCTTATTTCAACAATAATCCAGAATCCATTGGGCTGCGGTGGCACAATGGGTTAAATTCTTGTGCTGCTGAACTGCTGACCTGAAGGTTGGCAGTTCAAATCCAAGAACGGGATGAGCGTCCGCTGTTAGCCCTAGCTCCTGCTAACCTAGCAGTTCGAAAACATGCAAATTTGAGTAGATCAATAGGTACCACTTTGGTGGGAAAATGCAAAAAGACACTCTAGTCATGCCAGCCACACTATGAACAATGTAGGCCTCTCGGCTTAGAAATAGAGAAGAGCACCTCCCCCAGAGCTGTAGATGAGCACCGCCTCAAGAGCCGGAAATGAAAGGAGAAGCCTTTACCTTTGTGTCTCATTGTATGACACTGTGACAAGACACTGAATGTGTGCTTGTGTCTGTTTATATATGCTGTAATCTGCCCTGAGTCCCCCTGGGGAGAAGGGCGCAATATAAAGTGTTTTTGTTGCTGCTGTTGTTGTTGTTATTATTATTATTATTGCATCTTAAAAATGCTAATTTGGTTTGTAGGCCTACTAAGTAAGCTGAGTGGTGATGCAGTGTAGGGAAATTCTCAGAAACCAAAGAGGCACCTGGTGATCACAACCTGTCCATTCATGGAAGTAAAATCCTGGATTCAACTCCAGGTACTACTTTCAGCCTTTCGAGTTCTGACTCTAGAGGACTTCAAGGAAGAATATGTTTTGATGAACCCGATGGAGTAGCAGAGAACTAGGAGATATGCAAAATAATGTTTTATCCTTTTGGACAAAACTTCTTTTCATAACTTTTTCAGCAGAACATGATTATTAATATATATAAAGTGGAAGAAATTATAATGCAGAGATAGGGACCCTCTGATCTCCTTGCCAATTTCAGCACTATGAGGTCACTTAAACAGGGGTGACCTTTTCATGATACTGTCTTTGCTTCTGTGCATCCTCCATTTGAAGGCGTTCTAATGCTTTGCTGCTAATAGTGACATCAATAATCTAAAATATGCTGATATTTTGCCTCCCGCGCCCAACCAGATTGCAATCCTTACACACTTCTATGAAACTGAGGCCAAAAGCGATTCCCATCCTTGTCCTAAGGTTACTTACCAAGACAGTAGATAACATTATTAGCAACCACCAGCCCTGCTCCTTCTCGAGCTGTCTGCATATCTCCCAGCATGCTCCATTGATCAATGTTGGGATCATATCTTTCCATACTGGTGTGACGTCGGCTTCCATCAAAACCTCCAGAAACATAGATCATGTCTATAACACAGTATTAGAATATTAGAGTCACACATTTCAATGGCAAGCCATTTTTGTCCTAACCATCTGTATACTTTGTAACTGAATCTTTGCTAGCATATATACAGTATTACAAAAAGATGTAACAATGAACAGACAATTAAAAATACTTTAATGGGAAACCAAATTATGAGACGAGAACCTACGTATGGGAACCAAACTCAAAAGATAATTTTTTTAATAAAGAAAGCACAGCTGGTTAATCACCAACAGCAATAGATCACTGCCGACTGGAAGGTGGCAAGTTTGAAGCCTGAGTCAGATTGAGCATCTGACTGTTAAGCCTAGCTTACTGCCCACCTAAGCAGTTCGAAAACAACTGAGCTGTAAGTAGAGAAATTAGGGATCAATTAAAGAGAGGAGGTATTTTATGACACTATAAAAATCCTGGCAATCAAAAAGCAAGGAGGAATATCACATTGGATAAAGCGACAGCACTCCCCTGTGGCCAGAATCGAGCATTAATCTCCAGGCGCCAATGCTAAAAAGGCCAAAAATACCTATGTATGTCTAAAAATGGCATTGAATGTTTGTATGTGTGCATTGTGATCCGCCCTGAGTCCCCTTCGGGGTGAGAAGAGTGGAATATAATTACTGTAAATAATAATAACTTTATTTTTATACCCCACCTCCATCTCTCCAGAGGGGCTCAGGTCGGCTTACATGGGGATGAGCCCGAACAAACATGGTTAAAATATAACACACTAAAATATAAAAACAACAGCATAAAACAGAATAAAACAACAACATTGTAACAAAATATAAGAGCAACCATCAAACCAATAACAACTAATTTCTGATTATAAATAAATAAATACAGAAGAAATAGCTTTTAGGTATTCATAACAGCATTTTAAAAAATTCTTCTGCAGTTTAGGAGGAAAAATAAAGTCAGTATTATATTTTAATCAACAAAAGTGCCAGATACTAGAAAGGCTAAAGCTCATTTGTACTGTATTTCTTTCAAAAATCTTAAGTTTGGGCATGAACTTTCTTATTTAAGACAAATGTTAGATTCTTTTCATCCAACAGAAACTACTTTTCCTCAGAAACAAGCAACATGAAACAGCCCTACTACATATTGACTACATTTTCCCCAACACCTTCCATCCAATATTTAATCAAGATAATATTTGACGACAGCCAACAAAGAAGTTCTTTTTTCTGTAAATTTTTGTCAGTTTCCATCCTTTCTATGCCAAAAACATCTTTTTCACATAATGATGGATGACATTATGACAGTAAAAGGAACTAGAGCAAACCTCTTTCCAGTTATGTCAGATTTGAAATGTGCTCTGTAGAAAATGTGTTGTTTGATGCCTGTGCTCATAAGCTCCAAAAGAACTTCCGCTCACTGATTGTAAATGGAAATCCTTGTTCTCTGAAGACAACCAGGATTCAACATTATTGTTATGACTAAAGCACTCTACTTCTTTCTTCTGACTGTCTTAAAAGATAAATGAGATCCAGAAACCCCAATCTGCCATTCATTCGAATTATAACTAATCACTTAAGCAGTTTTTTCTGTCTTGCACAATGTAACATAGATTTTTGGTGAGTTAAAAAATACGAAAGATGAATTTAGACCAGGAAAACTTGATACAAAAAATTTAACTGGGTAATACGGGCATTTTAAAAGAAGTAATTCTCCCCAAATTAAGTTTCAAATTGACCAATTGCATAATTTTCTTTCAGCTTTTTATTTTAAAGTATTAAAATTTAGAAATACAAGTTTATGAACAAGACTGGGGGTGTGCATTTCTAAATAATGAAATGATAGAGAATACACAGAACTGTAAGAGATTTCAGATAATTGGTTTTTAACTTTAGATGCTATCCTTAAGCACAGTAGCTTAGATTTTGCCTTATTTACCTCCATTTCAAAGACCTTAATAGGAGCCGCAGTGGTGCAATGGGTTAAACCCTTGTGCCGGCTGAACTGCTGACCAGGAGGGGTGACCTCTCATTTGTCAGCCCCAGCTTCCCATGCAGGGACATGAGAGAAGCCTCCCAAAGGATAGTAACACATCTGGGTGTCCCCTGGACAACGTTTCTGCAGATGGCCAATTCTCTCACACCAGAAGCAACTTCTAGTTTCTCAAGTCGCTTCTGACATGATAAAAAGGGGCCTTAATAAATACTTGGGACTATAACAATCCCAGAAGTGGTCTAAATATTCTGAAGGTATCAGATGCTGTTTAATCTTGGAAGCTAAGCATGATCAAGAATACTTGATGTGGGACTGTCAAAAAATATCAGATACTGCAGGTAGTATTTCAGAGAAAGGCAATGGCAAACCCCACCTGAGTATCCCTTGCCTCAGAAGACCTTATGAAATTTATGGGGTCTTTAAGTTGACAACTTGAAAACACCCCTCCAGACATTGGGTTGGAAGCAGCAATTGCAAGGTCATTTGCAGAAAGTTTCACAAGGATTTTACATTTGACAAACTGTACATTTTATTACATTTTGAGCAAGATATGCCACATGTCCAAGCTGGGTTCAGAAGAGGTATGTTATTCAAGCTTATGCTGAACAACAACAACAACAACAACAACTTTATTTTTGTACTCACCACCATCTCCCTGAAGGGACTCGGGGTGGCTTACAAGGGGACAGGCCCAATAAAATAGATTAAAACACACACAGTTCACCAAAATATTTCAGAAGTAAACCAGCATAGGTTTTATAGATTACCACTAATTATTTGACTACATCAATCATGAAAGCAATGGACCGTTTTGAAGAAATGGGTGTAACACAACATTTGAGTCTCCTATTGCATAATCTGTATTTAGGGCAAGAGGCTGTCACTATGACTGCTTATGGCAAAACTAGTGTTTCTACCTCTGCTTTTTAATACCCATCTGTTTAATTTATGTTTATCATTTCGTACGCAAAACTGGACTAGACTTTGAGGAAGGAGGTGTGAAAACTAGAGGAATAAATACCAACAACTGAAGATATGCAGGTGACACCTTACTTCTAGCAGAGAGTCGCAAAGAATTGAAATGATTACTGAGGAAAATCAAAGAAAAAAGTACAAAGTCAGGTTTAAAATAGAACATTAAGAAAACAAAAATAATGACCAAAGATTATTCATATAATTTTAAAGAAGCCAATGGAGCACTGAGATTTCCTATATCTTGGCTCAAGGTGTTAGAAGAACACTAGGACTTGGAAGCACAGCTATCTATTTAAAAACTAGACAAGAACCTCAGGTGTCAAAGTACAGCATTTAATACCAAAGTCGTGATTGTCCATGCCATTGAATTTCCAATTTCCATATATGGTTGTGAAAGCTGATAGGAAACGAATCAACTCAATTAAAGTATGGTGCTGGAGGGGAGTCCTGTGGACGCACGCACTGGACTGCCAAAAGACAAATAAATGGGTCCTAGAGCAAATCAAGCCTTAACTCTGTCTAGAAGCCAAGACAATCTAATTGAGACGATCATGTCTGGACATATCATGAGAAAACTTCATAGAAAAAAACAATGCTTAGTGAGATAAAAGGCAGCAGGAAAAGAGAAAGGCCGAATTACAGATGAACAGACTCAACCAAGGAAGCCACAGAGTTTGTTAGACCGAGCAGGGCTGTTGAAGATAGGGGGATTTGGAGGTCCCATTCATACAGTCGCTGTAAGTGATAAGATGCTGTTAATGCCACCACCATTACCATGAAGACAAAATTCCTGCATTGGTTCCATTTCCCAAAGATTCAAATAGTGAATGTAAACAGAAGAAAAGAAAATACATACCTCCCAAAGAAGTGGCGCCTGCGAGGCCCCGTCGAACATTCATAGGAGCCACAGAGTACCAGATACTGTCTTCATCAGATGTATAATCCAAACATTCTACGGAGCTAAGGCGAGAACGGCCATCGTAACCACCGATTACATATATCCGATCATGCAATGACACTGTTGCAACATAGCGTCTTTTACGGCTGATGCTCTAAGGTGTGTTAAAACAAAAGCAATGGAACCAATAAATGATGACAATTCTAACTAGCATTGGCACTAGCATTTTACAACTGCTAGCATAAAAAGATAGAGACAGGTAGTTCCCAAGTTACAAACAAGATAGATTATGTAGGTTTGTTCTTGTTAAATTTGTATGTAAGTCAAAACAGGTAGGTTTTTAAAGTATAATTCAACACACACACACACACACACACACGCACATGCTTTGGATAGCATAGGGAAGGGGTAACACCTCTGTGGTGTTTGCTTTATTGTCTGTGCCCCTGTTCAGAAGATTTCACCTCACTTTCTGTCCCTGTGATAACTGGATTTTGACAAATTTGGTTTGCTGTGGTAACAAGGATTGGTGATGAAGCTTCAGTGGAGACACATTTTCCCCATGAGAACTCTTTCAGGAGTGAATTTCCCTTCCTAGAAGTAGATTTATCTTGTCTCACCCCATTCTTAAGAATGAGTAGTTTGTAAGTCAGATCTAGCAAATTCTTTTGACTGGGAAAAAACAAGTCACTAGGGGATTTAGACAGCAACAGTCTGATTCTGAATAGCTTTGGGAGTATAAATAGGTTGAAATTTTATCTAAAACACTGTGGAATCTTCATCTGGGCTGCTATAAAGGTCTTTCCTATAGCTATTTATTTATACTGGGCGGGCAACTCTCAGCGACCCTTTGCCAATGGGGAGGGATGTGGTGAGTTGCAGTCCAACAACGCATTTAAGGCTCTACTTTACCCACTCCTTGTTTTTATAGCAGGAATGCTTTCAAGGCATTTCACATGCATTTTCCCAATATTTTACTCTCCCTGAAAGGCAAAATGAAGGGCCTCCTCACATTTGGGCATTTATCCACTTTAAATGCTGTGACTGCCTCCTGCAGAATTCTGTGATTTGTAGTTTAGGGAGGGATAAGCAGTTTAAAGGTTCCTCCCTAATCAACAAATCATTAGAATTCTGCAGGAGACAGTCACAGCAGAATTCAGGAGTTTGTACATAAATGCTCAAGTGTGATGAGGCCCTAACATTCTCGCAGCATTTTAGATGTAGCGGAAATGAGGATAAGAGACAGAAAACCCTTAGAGTAAGGGTGACAAAGAGTTGCCCAGGGGCTAAAGCAGGAGTGGGCAAACTTTGGCCCTCCAGGTGTTTTGGACTTCAACTCTCACAATTCCTAACAGCCGGTAATCTGGCTGGGGATTTCTGGGAGTTGAAGTCTTAAACACATAGAGGGCTAAAATTTGCCCATGCCTGGGCTACAGGATCATTTGCCATGAACTTTGCTATGTCCCTTCAATGTGAGCAATTTTACCAGGTTCCCCTCTCAAAGCTATTTTAGGCTGAGGAAAAACTTTACAGCAGAAATAATTTGGTTTTTTAAAGACCTAAATCATGTCAAGAGCTCTTTAAAAGCTCGCGAAATTTTCCCAATAACTCCCAATGTATTATTTTCAGAATGGGAAGGGTGAGCATGTTTGTGGTCTTCCAAAGTTCAGTGCATGTGAGTCCCACAGAACCTGGAGATATTGCCCACCCCAAGTTATGGTGTATACACCATATGGCTAGGTAGCCATACACCATAAAAGTTCATTATCTGGTTCTCTATGGTGATTAGACAGAAAAAAATTATTTTCCAGTATGCATAGATAGTATGAATATTTCTTCCTGTGTGCAAGTGGTAAAGACATATATATTTCTTTTTTTTTCTAGTGAGAGAAAACATCTTTGCTAAACCCTTCTCCTGGAAGAGTTTTCACCTTCAGAGCTCAAAACCCATTTTCTATTGCCAGAGAAAACAGTCACAGGAATAGGAGAGAAGAAACAGTGTGTAAAGAAAAGAGTGAAGTACTCTTACACCCTCTACTTCTTTGTTCTGAATTTTTCCCTCCCAAAGTAGAATTTTTACATGTATTGGGGAGTAACATCTAGTTAGCTACTTACTAACTCCAACAAGACTGGCCAAATGTACTTTTAACAATGTATGTGACTTTTTTAAATATATGAAACAAAGCAGACAATTACATACAGGTAAGAAGCTCCACTCCTGTGTCTTTGGGTCATATTTCTCCACCACATCAATAGGTGACTGCTGACTTCCAAAACCTCCGATTACTAAAAGCACCTCATTGGCACCTGTGTGAAAACAGATCACTGGAATCTTAATACTCCAATAGGTTGTCAAAAAGAAATCCTTTGTCATTTGTCTTGAGAAATGCATTAAGATGTTTCAGATTTACAGCATCTAAATATAGTAGGAAAACAAATGTAAATCAAGCAAAGGGTTCAGCTCATGAAATCAACCCCGAGTTTTGATATCCTTTCACAATTTTACCATCTTCAACCAAAATCCCTCCTTTGTGTAATGCTTCAATTGAGAAATTTAACACTACAATACCAAGCCAGTGTCTTCACACAAACTTATTTATCAAATATCCAGCTTTATGTTTGCCTGGAAGCACATGTAAACATGACATTTATCATCCATACAGGCTTGTCAGCAATACTTTACCTGATTGCCTTTCATGATTAAGAATAGATTTCAGGCAAGCAGGCAGGGAAACATAGGCTAATTCTCTTTTAGGTCAAATATTCTGTGTCAGCTTATATAGATATATGCCAGCAATAATATTTGCATGGAAAAAAACATTTTACAGACCTATTTGTAAGCTAGTAGGACATTGCATTAACACAGTGGTTCCCAACCTTTGTTCCTCCAGGTGTTTTGAACTTCAACTTCCAGAAATCCCAACTAGCTTACCAGCTGTTAGGAATTGTGGGACCTGAAGTCCAAAAAACCTGCAGGGAACCCCTGCATTAATACATCGTTACACATCCAGAGAGGTGACAGACGCCTGAAAGGGGTTTTTTTTGTTGTACCACTGAAGATTCCCTATAATATAAATAACTCCTCTCTTTCTCAGAACCTGGCATGAAGCTAGTAGTTCTTAGTTTTCCTAAAACCTGCTAGATTAGAAATCCTGGAATTTACATCATATAAACTATGTCAGACAATCCAAAGCTTCTTAAAGTTTGAGTTGCAACCCCAAATGGGGTTGCCACAGCTCTGGCACAGTTCTGGCAGGGCATGGCCAACAGTGGAGGTAAGGGAGGGAGGAAGGAGATAAGAGGCACCATCTTCTGAGACAGTCTATCTGTCCACACCTGTCTGCCTCTGCTAGCCCTAGAAAGAAAAGAGAGAGGGCTTCATTGGGGACCCAGGCTTCTGTGGGGAGGAGGGAGGAAGTGCTACTCCTGCCTGTGAGTGTGGGTCTTCCTTTCCTTCTTACGGGAGCGATGTCTCCTCATCTTGGGAACATCGGGGTCATTTCAATTCTATTTTGTGCATGTGTGTCCCTTTCCATCCAGGTGGGTCTTTGCAAATGAGAGAGGTGTTGAGTCTAGACTAGATC